>JAZHYW010007264.1:0-23628 GCA_037355805.1 Ixodes ricinus | reverse complement strand
ATTCAAAATTATTTGATTTAGTGGTTTTCGATTATGCTAAGAAGGTTTCTAATTTAAGCCATATGTTTATTTTCTATGATTAGAAAGTTCAGAAGAAAATTTTAGTTAATTACTTGGCTAATGATTATGTTTATTGTAATACCTGATGTCCGTCATGATTGAATGCTTCTTTTTTTTCCTGAAAGAGCTCATTTTTTTTAATCAATCTATTTTAAATAATTTTTAAAAATGTTTTCCTAAACACCCGGTATACGTCGGGTGAGCTAAATATTCTTATATTTTGTAGGCAACATCATCATACTGATGTCTGAGGATAAACCAAGAGACACAACCCTTCGCACTAAGCAGCACACTTAGGTACTGGAATGCTGGGGGCCAGGGATGCCAAAAAGTTCAATGTCTAGAGCCGTTATGTTCAGATGATCCTAGTCAACATTATGCGTACGTTTCAAGCTAGAAAGTACCAAATGAATGAAGCATTTCATAACTGAAGTGATTTTCCGATTAATTACACCAATTCTACCATCCTTTTGTCGATGTGGCTGGAAAGAAAACTTTAGTAAAAGGAGAAAGCCACGCGCTGTTTTTTGTCCGTGTTTTGACTTGTAGCAATCAATTTGTGGTTCCCAAACATATTGAACTACAGGATGAATGTGAACAGGGAAACGCAGCACTTTGTTTTGTTTTTGCGCTAGATAACTTTCCCTACTCCATCAATTAAAAAAAAAGATGTCTACCCTTTTTTTTACAACTTTTGGCTGAAGTAAGAAATCTCGCCTTCATTCCGAGCGTCTATTAATAGATATATTGTCACGAATGACAAAGGATGTGGTGGTGAGTTAACTGGAGGAACTAAACCTCTAATTGGGCGAACTTGTGCCCAAAATAAAATCGAAGAACGTTAGTGTCGCAGGCATCGATGTCGGCGAAACAGCAGGATCAAGCTCTGGGGCGAAACTAACTTTGGCTCGCCACGCGAAGACCCTTATGTACTACACGCGTCGGCTTCCGGTATAATCGGCGTAGAAGTTATCCGACGCGTAGAGCATTCGGACCCAGAATAAACAACAATGTTCTCGAATTCACCAGAACCCAGAACATTAAGCTTCCAGGAATCGAACCCTGGGCCTCCGCACGAAAGTCAAGCGCGGTAACCACTAGGCCACGCACTTTTTTTTAAATTATTATCTGAATATGACAGGTCAACACAGCAACAACGATCTCTAAGGCTTCAACGCTAGACAGTGATGGCATGGCCAGCCTGCATTGGCTAGCATCGTGGCACTACAATTGGCTCATGGTCAACAAAGCTTCGATTCGTGAAAGTCAATCAGGCTCACTCTGCTGGGCCTTCGTGACTGGGACGTGAGAGGTAACACTCTCGCCGAAATATGCACTTGCCTCGCGTACATCACTATCGCCATGACGCACGGCCATCCGAGTACGCCAAATGCTGTGTAAACACAGTAGCATTACGAAGTCCATCGGAAAGCTATCCTCTTTTTCTACTGACAGAAACTGGATTCCGCGTGTATCAATCGGTAAGTCTTTGTTTAGGGTACGTTGAAGCACGTCCCATAGAAAGATCCCATCCCAACATTCCAAAAAGACATGCTCAATCGTCTACGGTTTTCTGCAGAGGAGGAAATGCATGGGCACCCCACGGCACGAATAACCCCTTCTCTTCGCACTATTGCGTTACCTGTAGGGTACCACAATGTAATTTAAAGAAAAATGTTTTAATGCCGCGAGGTACTAACATCCGCTTTACACGTTTTAACACGTTCAGTCCCGGGCCATCGTTGTACACAACGGGAACTAGGAAAACAACATCGCGAACGTCCTTATACAACCTTCTACGAGTCACACTACTCAAGTAATCCACAAAAACCCGGGCTGCCAAGAAGCGACAAGATTCCACCACTTCTTTAAGGTAGCCATGTAGGGCTCCTGGCACCGTTGATGTTGAGACAATCTACTCGGGCAATGCCCTACCCAGCATGCTTTGGCACACGGTGCGTAGAAAAGGGTCACTTGCATCACGAAAAAAAAGAAAACGGCTATAGCTATTTGACAGACCTAGGCCCCCACCCCGGACATGCCGGAAAAGGTTCATTCGACTCATCTTTTTCCAAGAGGAGCCCCAATTAAATTCGGGAAAAATCTGATGAAACCTTTGTACATTTATTCGAGAACAATGTAAAACTTGAAGTAGGTACCAGAGTTTGCTGATCAAGAACACGTTGCATACCGTGGCGCGTGCGAAGATTTAAAATTCACTACCTCTCCATTTATCCGCTTTCTCACGAAGCTCTACTGCTTGACCGCGCCTGTAGCACTCGCTATCGCGATAGTTCCCTAGCGGTACACCTAAGTATTTTTCTGAGGTGGTTACACATTTCAGGTTTATAAACACTCTTGGACTCGAACTCCACTTTCCGTGCCAGAAACCTAAGCATTTGTTCCAATTGACTGCGCTTCCGCTCACTGCACAAAAACGTTTCACTGTGTTTACTACCTGAACTATGCCCTCGAAGGTAGTGCAAAACATGGAAATATCGTCCGCGTATGCTTAAACCTGTACCTCAAAGGATTGCAGCTTGAGCCCTCTAATAATACTGTCTTTAATAACACTTACACATAGAGGTTTTATGTAAATCGCGAAAAGAAGAGGGACAAAGGGCACCCTTGTCGGACGGAACGTTGCACTTGTATTCGATTTCCTACTGCCTTAAGGCCCGTTCACGACTCTTGCGACCGACTTCGACCGAGAGAGACCAGATCTGGTTAAAACTTCTTAAAATGTCATTTCTGGCGCCATCTATTGACGGTGACCGTGGAACTGCATTTCACAAGAGCGACGGTTTTGCGGCATTTTCGAGGTCGAATGTGCGTAATACCTATGAGAAAGGCTCAGTTTATAACGTTTCCAAAAGTTTTTCGAGACAAGAAACGAAAGGTTAATGCGCGGGAGAAATAGAAAGAAACTGTCTTCGGGATTGTCAAAGTTTACACTGCAACCCGATAGATGGCGCTAACTTGTGCCCTCTGGTTTACAGAGGTTGTAAGGAACCCAAGACTATAAGAGGTCGTAAGAGTGTGACACGGGCACTTTATTGATTATGAGTCTCGTCGGTACAACCACTATACCCATGGTCACCCCTTCCCGTATTACTGAGCCAACATTGATGTAATCTAAGACTGTTAAAAGAACGTCGTGTGGCACGCGATCGAACGTAATCGGGATATTTCAGGGCCCGGCTTGCTAGAACCAGCGTCTCAGCTGAGACTCGGTGAAAGAAAGCACTGTCAAATAGCGCACGAGCTGAGCGGGACTCAAGCTGCGTTCATAGACGCTCGCGCGCCACCAAGCCTTTCTCAGTGCTTCTTTCACGCCAGTCTCAGCTGAGACGCTGTTCCAGCAAGTCGGCCCAGGTGTTTTTGCGAAGACTCAAAAATCCTAAAAATTAGGACGTTTGAAAATTAAAGAAACTATCTTTCAGGAACAAACTACCAGCCGCGACGGACGTCCGGAATTGCCAAAAACATACTAATTAGCCAGCTAATTAATTAAAATATGTAAATTAACTATTTAATTAGTGGAAATAGACATATGATTCAAATTAGAAAGTTGCTGAGCGTTATCGAAAGCCACTAAATCAGTCATTTTCAGAAAGACTTTGAGAGCTTGAGAAGAGCAGTAGCGCACTAAAGTTACCACTCGTGGAGCACGTACAAGGCTGCAGCCAGATAAGAGGCGAAAAAATCGCGCGGGCGCCTTACTGCGACTGCTAGCCTTGTGCCTGCTCCACGAGTGGTAACTTTAGCGCGCTACTACTCTTCTCACGCGCTTAAAATCTTTCTGAAAACGACTGATTTAGTGGTTTTCGATAACGCTCAGCAACTTTCTAGTTGAAACCATATGTTTGTTTCCATTAATTAAAAAGTTAATTATAAATTTTTAATTAATTAGCTGGCTAATTAGTATGTTTTTGGCATTTCCTGACGCCCGCCGTAGCTGGTACTTCGTTCCCGCAGACAGTTTTATTTTTCTTTTCAAACGCCCTAAATTTTAGGATTTTTGAAAGTATTCGCAAAAACACCCGGTATATGTAGCATAGCTACAGATCCTTGCATTGCATCGCAACACGCTAGCACGCTCCGCGCTATATAAATATTTCTGAGAATTGTTCTTCCTTTAATTCCACAAGTTTGATGAGGCCAAACTATTTCCTGTATAACACACTGTAACCTTCTGGCCAATATTTTCATTAGAGTTTTGTAATCGACATTTGTTAGGCTTATTGGACGGTGACCTGACGAAGACGGAAAGTGTCCTCTCTTTTCGGAATTTAAACTGTGTGGGACGTAAGGAAAGACGGTGGAAGAGCATTAACATCGAAAGCTTGATTGAAAAGTTTAGTTAAGACTGGTAAAATTTCAGGCTTGAACGCCTTATAAAAGGCTGCGCTTAACCCGTCTGGCCCAGGAGACGTCCCTGGATTTAGGGCGTCTATTGCTATTATAACTTCCTTGTTAGTAATTGGCTGTCCCAACCATTCGTTAGTTTCGTCCTCTAATCTCGGCATACCAGACAGAAATTCGTTTTGAAAACTTTCCAGTTCGACGGGACTGGAAGAAAACAGCTCACTGAATATTCAAAGAATGCCGTCTCAATCACATTCTTGTCGCTTGTAGCTGCTCCGTACCGTTCAACTTCAGTTATTTCGTTGCGGCGAGCTTAACGTTTTTCAATGCCCAAGTATCCCCAAGCGGCACAAGAATATTAGGCGAGTATCTACACAATATTGTTGGCAAATACTCAGAATATACGGTTCTTCCCATCCACACGATGTCTTGACAATATCGTTTCTAAAACGGGGCAGTACCAGCACAATATCACTGGGGTACCGCCGCCGTCAGGCTGAGTATCTACCGGACGCCGAGTATATCTATAGAGTACTAGCACCGTCGGCTGAGTGCACGCCGGACGTCGCGTGTTAATCCAAGCTCAATCGAGTCGTCGGAGTACCCGCCGGATATCGCCCGTATATCCATAGAGTACTTGGAACGTCGGCTGAGTATCCACCGGGCATCGCGTATGTCAATCGAGCTGGCGTGTCATCTGAGCACCTGCTGGATATCGCGCGTATATCTATAGAGTACTTAGAGCGTCGGCTGAGTATCCGCCGGGGGTCGAGAATTGCAATTTTGTACTGGCAGTGTCGTCCGAGCACCCGCCAGATATCGCACGTATATCTACAGAGTACTTGGAGCGTCGGCGCTATAGTCCGTTACAACTCAAGATGGTAGGGCGAGAGTAAGACAGGCCGGAAAGGAGGAAGCAGACGGAACGCTGCAGAGAAGAGAGGGGGAAACCTCCTTCCCTCTTTAACGTACCGTCTGCTTCCTTCTCAACGGCCCGTCTTACCCTCACCCTACCTTCTCGAGTTGCAACGGACTACAGATACCGCCCAATTTATGTGCTGCAGAAATATTTTTATTTGCTCATGCCACCATCACGCTTCGAGCTTTTTTGGCACCTTTATTACACACACATGTAGATACATTACGCATACCACAAGCATCAGCTGAACATATACATTAAGCGAATACACATACACGGCACATACAAACATCAGCCCAACAGCACGCTAACCACCACCTCCTAGAAATAATCCCGCAGCGCTCTTCTCGTGACGTCGCAACGGAAGGCCATCGGGGGCGCGCGACGAAGCGAAGGCGACGCGCGTGGATCGACCGTCGTAACGCGCGTCTTAGTAGCAAAAATGAATGCTGCACATAGACACTGGTCTAGAAAACATTTTATTACACGGGCCAAACATTACACCGCTAAATAATCGGTACGAAATGGCACGAGGTATGCGTATAAGACGTATATAGAAAAATATGATTGTTTTAAGTCGAAAACATTGAGTCGCAATTATTTCTGTAGGAATGCATGTTTTATACAGAAAGACTTCGGCAAAATGGTGAGACACGCAGTGATTGGACACAACAAAATAGATCACTGTTAAAAATCAGGTAGACGTAGTCAACGCGGGCACGGCTAGACAAGTGTCATTTACGATCATGTAAGCGGCTGTTATCGCGTGCATGCAGTCACTGAATTCTTGCATTATACCCCGGCCACATGGCAAAATTATTGTAATTTCAATTGAGTGACATTATGGGGTCGACAAATCAGTTTGCGACGGTCGTATAATCACTCAAGACCGCGATCTGATGAAATCCCATATCGTTTAATGAGAATATATTAACTTTTCCGTGTGGCAGGGGTACAAAACTTACGATTTAGTCAACTAATTTACTTCTCCCTATGGGCTTGAGCTGCCTTAGAACAAAATATAACTTATTTTGTATACAATAAAACTGTTACCTTAATACAGTTAAGATTCTAGTATAAACGCGGTAAAGGGAATAAAGTAACATTAGTATAAATATACACATAAGCACCAACAACGCACTTTCAATAATCACAAACTTGTTATTCACCTTCCAATAAAAAATAGAATATTACCACGCATATTTACAAATGTTGACGCAACAGCACGCGAATAACGACGAAGAATTAGATTCCATTCTATCTCAAGATTTAAAAAAAACATCGACCGCAGCACTTCGCTTGCGTCCTACATGACCAAGAAAACCCGTAAATAAGTTGTTTCTCACCTGTCTATCGTATCCATACGTCCCGCTCTATCCGCCACGAAAACATTTGAACACGAACTCCAAGAAGTCTCTTTGTCGAGAGAGGGGTCTATCGATAATGACCAGTGTCATCGTTGACTAGTTGGCAAGTTGTCACACATGTCACTCAAACCGTTGCAGGACTTGTTCCGCGAATCCACGTAAATGGCGTAATATCAAGCGAAAAAAAAAAAAACGGCAAGCATTTGCAGATCTGGTCGTCTCGGAGAAGCCGCGTCGAGTTCCCACGGCGTTGGAAATCATCGTTTTCTCAATATCCCCTCTGTCCGTCGATGTCTCGCTGCCTCCAGGCCGTCCCGTCCGAGGAAAAATCTGCCTCCTGGTCTCCGCACCATACCGTACGCCCAGCCCCTGGCCCCGTTCTTCCTTCCTTTTTGTTCCCCTCCGGCGTCGTCCATTTCCTCCGCAGAAATGGTGGGCAGAACTTGAGATCTTTCCAGTCGGAGGCTCTGCTGGAATGTCCCTCGCCTGGTTCTGTTTCCGTTTGCTTGGGCAATGTGGTCCTTTTCTTGCTCGTGGTGAGGGGAAGGAGGCCAGCAGATTGTCACGTCCGAAAAGGGGGGGGGGGGGCCTTCTCCGAAGCATGTCGCGATTGCCATGAGTCACCGCCCGTTGCCTCTCGCTTCTTGAAACACGCAAACACACCCACACACCCGCGCGCGCGCACCTAACCGGACCTTGCGTTGGGCCCGAGCGCCCTGTTTCGAAGAATTAACCAAAGACGGGTGCGTCAAACTGTCTCTCTCCCTCTCCCTTTCCAAGTTTGCTTTCCAAGGCGCCAGCTAGTCTGGTCACGTGAGGTTGACCTAAAAAGATTGGAATCCCTCTCCCTCTTATTATGCCTCCTCTCTCACTCGTGTCGTCCCGTCTCTCTCCTCTCCCCTTCCAAGTTATCTTTTTGGGAGAAAAAAAAAGAAACAATATTCGTGCAATCGTGGTTACCGGGTTTGCATCGGTGCAATATAATAGATATTCTGTGGACATCGGCCGTGTCGAAATGGTACCGGCTTTCTTTCAATATCATTTTCGAATCGGCCGAAAATGCCTATAGTCGGTTACAAGTCAAGAAGGTAGGAGAAGCTCCTCCCATAATCGTGATGCGACCGTTTGAAATCCATCCGCAGTCGAAAGAATAGTTCCCTGGAAACACCCCTTGTTCCGCTTCAATGAATAGATAATGGCTACAGAGTGATGCCAACTTGTCTCCGACCCCCCCCCCCCCCCCTTTTTTTTTTTTTTTTAAGAAAGCGACCTTTGTATTTATCGGAGAGGAAACCGAGCCCCTGAAAGTGGCCTTTGTATCCACGGAGGGGGAAGCTAATCTCCAAAGTCGTTTTTGTTTCCATCGGAAACAAAAACGACTTCTAATCTCCTCTCGCGGCTTCCACAACGCCAAGTCAAGGTCGAAAGATAAAGCAAATATTCAAAGCAAGGCAAAACCCTCTCCCGCGTTGGCCACGACGTCACGGAAACGATGGGACGCTATTGGATGGGGAGGTGGCGGAGGGATATATGATTCCCTTTGAGGGGCATTTGCCGCTACCTTCTTGACTTGTAACCTACTATAATACTGTGCAGTTATTGCCGATTCAAAAACGATATTCAGGGAAAACACGGTTCGTGTACCATATATATCATGGTTGCGTCGTTGCAATATAAGAGATATTCTGTCGACATCGGCAGAATCAAAATGGTACCGGCACAATTTTACCGATATAATGGAGAAGTCGGCAATACTCGCACGACTTTCCCGACCCGAGGCGAATATCGCTCAAATATTGTGTGCTGCCTGGGTCACTTCGTGGGTAACTCTCACACTCATTCTTTCAGCCCTCGCTCTAACTAGCGCCCCTTGATAACGATCCTTATCCCTGGTCTCAAGTTTTGCCTTCGGCGAATGAATGTCATCCTTGAATGTCCCCGGTGCACTGCATTCTTCTTTGATCATTACCTGCAAATTTCCTCGTAGCAATGCTTCGTCCTTTCTTTTTATATTCGAAATGGCGCCAGCTATTTCTATAACACTTTGTTTTATCTGCTGTTTAAAAAATTCCCATCGGACTCCATATAACGGTTCATTGCTGCTTTCGTTTTTATGTTTTTATCTAAAAATGAATGGACTTGGGCTACAACAATTTTGTCCTCTAAAAGCTTCGCATTTAATTTCCACAAATCCCAACTAAAAACTTTTCTTTTTCACTAAACGAAACTGGGAGCACAAAGTAGTCGCAACATGAAGGGACCACTTCCAGCGAGACATAAACCCTGTCCAGGAGAGCATGGCTGACCCCTTGGAAGTGGGTATACTGTGTCGCCATCTCATTACTGAGACATCCTCCTACGTCCTCTAAACTGAAGTCACTGATGATTTTTTTAAAGGCCGACGTACTGGCATCTCTATATGGCGTAGAGCTAGATTTGTCACAGGCCTCGCACACACAAAGTCAACAAGTAGTATGACGAAACGATTAGACTGGCAATAGGGCTGGATGTCTTCAAAAATAACCGCCTTTCTTTGGCCCAAGTAGGCGCATAAAAACAAAGTACCCGTCAGTCGATAGCCGAATAAAAAACAAGTCGCACACTACAAACCGGCCTGACGCACAAGACGTTACGATTGCACCATGGCACATAGACTTTTCCATATAAAAAATGCCACCCGCCGACGCCCCGACCGCATGGCTTACGCAAACATTGTAACGGGTCGTAAGCGGCCGCACCATACACTTGGTCTGGTCTTCGCTCTCGACTTTCGTTTCCAGCAACGCCACAACGTCGAGGTCCTGCTCAATGACGAGACGATATATTTACCTTTGCTTTCTTCCTTCTGCGTGGCCTCGAACTTTTATAGGTCGCTACACGTAAGTGCTTATCTAGCGTAACCATCGCCGAGCAGTTGCCTGGCCAAACGTACGGTGCTTACATTCGTTACACATCACCACGAAGGACGGGTCGCACAGACGTTAGTCTATTATGGCGGCTTGACACATCTCTCCTGTGACAGGGTCCTCGGTCGAGTATCGACGCTCTTCCAGCCATCTCGCACCATCCACTGCTTCTCAAGCCTACGTAGCCGCTGTTCTTGATAAGTCACCGAACTGTCTTCGTGAGGACGCTTTAAGGAGGCCGCCTCACAGTCCATCTCTGCTGGACTAGGCTTGTCGATAGACGCCGGTGTGGGGCTTGCATCCTTTCCCACAACCTCGATCGTCTCCGGTTGCTCGCGATCCTTGTCTTGGGATTCAGGCTTCAGTTGCTTCACTGCAGAGGTCGATGCCTCTGAAGTGACATGGTCGGGAAGGTCATCCTTGCCCTCCGCTGTCGCTGCGGGAGTCTCCATTGCAGGGGCCGCCGCCTTTTCTGCCTCGTCCTCATCCATGAGCAGTTCACTCCACTCCTCAGCAGCCCTCGTCCCACGGTGCGGGCGTACGAGCTGACACAGTTGTCCCGCTCGTGCCCAAAGACCCCACACTCAGAGCACCGTGGCACACGACACACCCGACGGATATGTCCTGTCCTGTGACACCGGAGGCAGATGGGGGACCGCCCAGGCACAACCACGAGTGCCTTTGCTTTGCCGAAGCGGAGCTGGTGTGGCAGGCGCTCTAACGTCAAACCTTCCCTGAATACCAGGCGTACGATTCAGGTGGTCGACTGGACTCCATCAAAACCCGGCACTTTCCAGCGGTGAAAGGCAACGTCTTTTACCTCGCCGTATTCTGCGAAGGCCCTGCGGATGGCGTCGTTCGGGACGTCGAACTCCACCCAGTGAAGCCTCACGCGGAGCTTTTGCTTGACCGGGTCCACAACGAGGCAAGTACGTCCCTTAACGACGATTCGTCCCGCCTCGACCAACTTCTGTTCAGCCGCTCCGCTCCACAGGTTAAGCAATTACACGTGGGACATTTGGTATGCCCCGAAACCCACCACTTCTTTGAGGACGCCTACCGTTTCGAGCGGCTGTCGGAAGTCCTCGATGCGATATGGCCTTCCCTGAACGTCGCCGTGCATCACGACTGTACGTTCCACTGTTTCTCCTGATGATAACGGTGGCAGAATAATCGTGCGCGCCTTGTCAGCTGACAAAACCGAGTCACCGCGGCCGACGCCGGCCGTTATCGCCGCTCCTACGGAGCACATGATCCCGCGTCCGTCCGCAATCGCTGCCGGAAGAAGAATCGCTCGGCCACGCACGCGCTCGCCGCCAACGTGCGTGGCAATATTAAAATTAAAATAAAAATGAGTTTGATATTTGAAATCTGCCTTGATTTTAATAATTATAGGACGTCTACATAATTCAATGATCTGTAATTTTTTCTTCACCCTTCTACTGGTCAAGACGACATTATTTAAACAAGCTACGGCGTTGACGTCACGGCCGTATTTGGACTAAGAGCAAGCACTCCAAAAACTAAGGGGCAGATCAAGATCCGCTCTCTCTCCAAAACATTAGAAATGGAAGAATGAATTAAGCTTTCAGGTTCATTCACACCGGGGCGTTTCATTACGCCTTCTTACGTTACGTTACTCCGTACGTAGCGAGCAAAGCTACTCCTTATTAGCTACCACGCTTCATGCGAAGCACGGATGTCCCGGTGATTCACGACGTAAGCAGACGTAAGACTCCGTAACTTAACGTAACGTAAAAAACTAGGCTGTGTGAACCAGCCTTCAGTTTTATCGAAATCTTTCCTTCAAGGTTTCATCAGTCTGCCTTTTCTAGCATTAAACTGCATTTACGTATCTGAATTCAAC
This sequence comes from Ixodes ricinus, assembly GCA_037355805.1. NCBI lineage: Eukaryota > Metazoa > Arthropoda > Arachnida > Ixodida > Ixodidae > Ixodes > Ixodes ricinus. The sequence goes on along the minus strand of JAZHYW010007264.1, from coordinate 12,141 downwards.
GCTTACCACGGTGTTTTGGGCGTAGTTTTGGTTGCGAGTAGTGTAGGAGCGATTGTCATCGTTTTTCTGTGGTGCCTGTCGAAGTTTCCCGCACCTTTTTTTCTAATAACCAGATTTTCTACGAACCTATTTCAGCCGATAACGCTTAGCTCCTTCTTTCCTCTGTTGTCTACAGTACACTTTTCGAAAGACTCCGCATCGCCTTGTTATAGTAACAACAAACCAAGCGGTTTTATTTTTTTTTGTTAAATTTTGTGTCTTCGTGATATTTTATCTAGAAAACTGTGAGCTCATGTACTTCACTCCGCTTTAACTGGTCATATTCTCCATGGAATAAAATCCAACCTCCTGCCCTTTAAGTAAGCACACAAAAACCGTAGTTTACTAATATTTCTCTACTATGGACTTTTTCTAGAGGAAACCTTTCCTCGGCTGTAAACCCAGGTTGAATATTTTGGACTACTCGTAGTGTGGCAATTTTCTGTTTAAGTTTAACATATGTTCTTTAAAATAACAGCCTGTTCTAGCGGTATTAGAAGAAGAAATCACGGCAATTTATACTCCGTGTAGAGATATAAAAGCCGATCTTTTTTAATATAGTCAAGCGCACTTTTAATATTGACTTTGCAGGGTATGTTTAAAAATAATTAGGGGAGAACATAAAAATGTTTCAAGTACATTTACACTATCGCACAACATGAAGAGTTCAAATGTTGGTGACACTATTTTTGTATTAAGACTGAGACTTAATTGGTAACGTAACTATTCCTCAAAATCGAGAACAAGGATGTATTGATGTGATATGCATGAATGCGCGGCGCTATTCTTTCACATTGAAATCCACATAATATATTCTACTGTCAAATTATTATTTTTTTCGGGAATTCACTTATCTTTCGTTTCGCGCTTCATTTGTGAAATGTATGAATAATAATTCGCTCCATTGTTTCGCAGCCGCCGGTGTGCTTCTTTGAGCAGTTCAACTGAAACAGAAATATCACGTAAGCGGAGTGTTGGCAGGTACTACACATCAAAAAATTCGGCGTATAAATCCACAAATTGTTTTCTTAATCTTGCTTAATATAAAATATAAATTACGTTTTAGCGTCGTTTCTTCTTATTACTCTTTATGTTACTAATTAAAATTATCTTTATGTTATTTTAGCGGCCGTTAATGACCAAGTGTAGCTGCACAACGCAGTTTTTCATCGCAAGCATTATACTGTTATATATTGTTTGATACTTAATGGTTATCAAGGTAAATTTGGGTCCTGTTAGTACAATACGTACAAACATTTTCTTTAAGGAAGTGTCGTTGCAAATGATTAGTTTATTTACTTGGTAGAGCACACGTATTTTTATCATGTTTTAATATAGTACCATATTCTCTTTCAGAAATGGGAGAACTTCTTAATATAAGTTTAAAAACATAATTTGCAAAAGCAAAAAAAAAAGAGTAGCATTGTTTTTTACAAATGACATTATAGGATGTTCCTCCTCCGCCGTGCAATCTTCCCCAGACATTCCAATGATGCGGACAAACGCAAAAAGAGGGAACAGAGCAGCAGGAGTGGAGAACGAAAAACGTTGCAGGAAACTACGACGTCGACGCCGCTTTTTTTAATAGGATATACACACTCTTGAGGTTTCCTCACCTCAACTAAAACGCTCACGCGGATACCAGACAACACATTGGGAGTCTAAGTCAATAACAACGTCTGGTGCATCCTCTTTCATGGGAAAGTACAGCTGGAAACTCCAAAGACCCCGAAATCCATGGATACTACCAACACTAACGCCACGTTAATAGCGCTTAGCTTAGTGGAGCTACGTGTCATAAGCTTTTTCTTTTTCAAAAGGACATCTGTAGATGTGAATCATTGATGGCGGATCTGAGTTGTATGCAATAAAGTAATTAATGATATGTAATGATAACAATGAAGTAATAATAAATTAAAAAGTCAGGCAAGATGACTTTCTCAAATGAACGTACTTTTATCAGAACAGAAAACAGTTTTACGGCTGAAAAACACTGGTAAAGTCCTGTGGTCCAACGCTCAACATGGTGAGTAGCGCTTTAGCGCGCGCAGTGGGTGACACGCCAGCGCGATCCGCGAGTACCCCCAATTATTTGGAGAGCCAATCAGCACACGTGAAATCGCGCACAGCGCTCGCTAGAGTGCCCTGCCTGTACCGAATGACACGCGCTCGCGTGTTCTCTTTCATAATTCGGATAACTCTACATTAATGGCTGTTCTAAATACTACAAATGTTTTTACAAAGTGTCTAGCGTTACGTCTGACATAACCCAAGTTACGTCCAAATCTCCGCCTTCCTAGGTTCACGGGGAAGAAAGAGAGGAGTGAGCGGAGGAGGGTTAGGTCTGCGCGTTTCAGTGCTCCGTTCAGACGTAACGCTGGCCACACCGATTTTTTTGTTAAAAAAATTATCGATTACTTTTGAATCCAAGGCGGATTACGGCCCATGCAGTGAGAGGTATGAAGCCCTGCCTGTGGTCGAACCATTTGTTTCCACGTTTTCCTTGGCTCGGAATGATCCGGAAGAAGAGCGGTTGCTCGCCGTTTGTTTGGCACAACGAGGGACGTTGCACCATTCTGCAGAGGTAATCGTCGGTTTCGGAGTTTCCATAGTATACGCAACATCAAGAATAACATTCTCGCCGCCTCCTGGAGCTTCGTTTGCAGTTTACCAGAAAAGACTTGCTCGAATCACCCTCTCAGCTAAAACTGTTTGAAATAAAACACTGCCGAAGCTAGCGCACGAGCGAAGTGGCACGTGAAGTTCAGTCTTAAGCGCTTGTGAGCCCCAGGATTGATAGGCTTTCTTTGACACAGTCCAAGCTAATACTCCATTCACACAATCACAAAGGAGCCTTTAGTTATGGGACATTTCTTGTCGGTGGTGAAACCGTTCGCGATCCTCCGCGTGGGGCATGTGCTCGCACCCAAGAGCGCTGGCTGATTCGTCGATTGCAAATTATTTGCATGTTTGCTGGCCGTGTGAATGGCGTATAGAGGCTTTAAACTTGCGCCTGATTAAGCCGCCATTGCCGAACTTCTCTTGTCTTACCGAGATGCCGAGCCACTGAAGTGGGCGTTGACAAGCCTTGACAAAGGCATATGCTGGGAAGAAGGACGCAGTAGCACCTAAAGTTACAGTAACCTGTCCTGCTATGGCAATGATGAAGTGGAGCGAAAGGAATAAGTGGAAACAAAAACTGGAGGTCGGTTATGGGGGCTCTTATGCACAGCTGCCTGAAACCATCTATAAAAAGCCGATCCTTTCAAGTTAGCCCAGGAAGCCGGATTGTTTTGTAACCAACATCATACTCTCGAAGGAAACGGGGTGCTTGAGGAAGAGAATAAAATATACATTTTACTCCGGAAGGCAGGAACATCGTGCAGGTGGAGAACTTTGTCTCGACTAAGAAACTTTGCGTCACTCATTTTAGAGAGGAAAATTAGTGGCCTTGTAAGAGGGAGTTACAATGAGTTACTGTAAAGAAAGTCAAGAAATGTGCGATAAAACATTTTATTAAATATCTCCGAGTCACACAACTTTAATTAATGTTTCATATTCATAAGCTTGTACCTTATTGTAATTTTGCAAGAAACTGAAATAACTTTAGTAGCGATAAACGGATAATCTGCACAATCGAGCATTTCACTTAATTTCGTCGGTCTCAGTGCGCTTCTACTACCCTGTAGTTTAGTCACGCGGAAACCCATTGATATGATAGGTGACGGATTGTGCCTTGTTCCGCTTTTATGTTTCTGTGGAGTCTTTATTGTGGCATAATAAAACTAATATTTAAAAACGCTTCGCTTGACTCTTGGTAGTTTCTTTGCATTTCACCCCTACACATTCACATCGAATTTTGACTTAACGCGAAGAAAATATCTAAGACAACGGAATTATAGTGTGCAACACTTAAAAAGAATACTGAAGATCATGCGCCCACTTAAATTTCAGACGTGTAGGTGAAATAGTTCAACTTCCGCTTTAGAGCGGTGCTTTGTAAACGGACTCCAACAATTGAACATATGAAGTTTAATTGTTCAGACGGTGGCGATCTCCAGTAAGCAGGAGTTGCGTGAAAAAAGGGGTGTGTGTGAATCTTTATACAGCCTTGAACTTAGTCTGCCTCAAAGGGCGACTTGTCTCCCAGCTGTAGAAGAGGAATTTAGCCACTGCAGTACAACCGCTAGCCCGGTGTCTTTATCGTGCATCACGCAGTAGTGATATACATGTCCGCACGCCGATTCGATGCTTATCCAGATCGAAACAGGCAGGCATGGGGATTGAACCCAAGATCCCTGGGTTCTGCAGCGCGAGCATTCGCTCCAAGTTCTCCGAGCTCGTGTGTGCTAACCCTCTCGGCCACCAATTTTTTTTAACAACATGGTTATTGTGCGTTAAGGAATATTTTTTAACAAAAGCAGACAGCCGACATGCCGGCTGTTTTTCTGTTAGACAATGAACAGCCTGCCCTTTATATTATTATACTGCAACACTTCACATACACCATTTCTTTAGACGCCTTTCGATGAGGTCCCCCTGCTCCTTGTCCTCTGGAAATAGTTTCGCCGCAACACTATGAGTACACCTCAACCTGGCCACAAAGTACCACCATGTTTGCTTGGCACAAATGTCGCATTCGAGATACGCACTTCGGGATCGCCAAATCGCGTGCATTCCGAGCACCACCAAAACACATATTAGAATTGGAGAGCGCTCCTCGCTCTCAAGACAGAACCATTTGAACACGTTCCAGTCAGTCTCAAACTCTACAGTGAAGAGGCATTTCAGTTCCACCAAAAAAAGATAAGCGATGCTGCACTCCACAAGCACGTGATCTAAGGTTTCAGTCACCCCACAAGAAGCACAGTTTAGCGACCACGGCACAAAGAATCTTTTCTTATCAAGCCACACTTTCACAAGGTAGCACATCAACATGAAAACGAACAAAGATATTTTTGCATCTTGTAGTCACAGGCAACCTTCTTAGCTGCTGGAACACATCAAATGGGGCGGGAGCGTTGACGCACTGTCGGTACAACGGTACTGATGAAAGTGCTGAGACAGCGCCCCAGCAAAGTGTCTTCCGTTTCACCGTCAGAAGATACTCGCAAGGATAGTGAACCAAGAAGAACCTTATCGAGACGTCAACTTCCTTGTAATAGCTGAGATGCCTCGACTTGGTCGTCCGACCCGTGGTGCTCACTATCCATTGTTGCAGGTTCCCATATCTTAAGCAGTGGAATGTTGTCGTGATGATTGGATCTCTTTGATCTCTTAAGAATAGAAAACGCTCCACAGACATTTTCAGGATCACATTTCAAACCCGAAGCCACCGATTTCCAGACTCCGAAACAGGTTGCTCCTTCGCATATTTTCCATTCGAGATTACCACATGAACGTGGCCCAGTGTCTGTGGATGGCATTCCCTGTGCCTGCGCTGCAACAAACAACTTGCGCCACATACAGGATCGCAGGGTATGACACTGCATTGCAGACAAAAGAACATTGACAAGCGTCTTGATGTCCAAGAAAGTTTTGCTAGTATGGTCGTCAATTTCTGCTTCCGGTGTTTCGACAGGGGTGCGGACAGATCCATGGGCACGCCGAGGTACTTTTCCTTGCCTGTAGACCACTAACGCCCATGAACTCCGATGGCTTTGTAGCCTACACTGACAAGAGTAAGTAGTTGATCAGCCGCAGTCGCACGCGCTGCAGTTTTTCCCGTTGATCGCTCCCTCTTCCTTTTGACTGGTGCTTCCGCTCCGGTGACTTCTTGATCCGGGTTACCATCCGCCTCGCTGGCCTTTCTGTTTTCCTCCCCTTTGTCTCGACCGGTTATGGTGGGACTTGTTCTACTTGCGAGTTCTCTCCCGTTTTCGGCGACGGCATCCGTCACCTTCACTTCTGCGACGCTGCTCGCTGGTGGTGATGAATCTGCTGGTCCCACGACGTGAGATGACAATTTAGACGCTTTCCTCGTCGGCTTCATGGTAATTGTTTCTTCCATTTTATCTTGGTTCATCAGGTTATCGACGTCCTGTGGTTCGGTTGGAGGCCTCATTTTTGCCGAGCACGTCTGAATGCACTTTTCCTCCTCATGTCCATTAGTGCGGCACGTCCTGCACCACAAGGTGCGACACTGCTTGTGCACGTGTCCTACCTTCTTGCATCGTAAGCACTGAGGTGGGCGGCTTGGGATGGACACCAACGTCGGCATTCTGAGGATGTTGATAATTGATACGGGCAGCTACCACTCTGATACCTTCTCTGAGAACCATTGTGGCTGTTCGCATTGTTGTCTCCACATTCTCACAGCCTGGTTGCCTCAACTTCTCGCGCACAATCGATTTCACTTTGCCGTGCGACTCGACCGTCTTTTTCACAGCTTCGTCGGGAACGCAGACAGGAACCCAATGCACTTTGAATGATTTCTCACTCACGTTCAGATCGATGATCAGGCAGGTCTTGCCTTGACGTTGAGCGCCGTTGTAGCAGCCTCCTTCGCCGCGCTATGCGATACTGTCTCGCTGATGGATCACCGTGTAGGAACACTCAATTAATATAATATCGACCTGTTGGTAGCGTAGGCAGAATTATACCATAGTCCTGGGGAGTCAAAGCTTCCAAAATACCTGTGGGTACCCCGCTAGGGTTAGCCATAGTACGCGCTCCGCTGGAGCTCATGATTCCTTGACCGTTCTTCTCGACGTTCAAAACAAGAACTCCTCGGCCACCGATCGCCCTACGAGGGGCGTGAGTTAACGCCACGGCTGTTTTCAATAAATAAACAGGTATACCTCGATTACGCCCAGACAATGACATGGCGCAAAAAAGCATGTAAAAACCCTCAACTGATTTCGATATCCTTGTATTTTGATGTGAAAATGCTGGAAAATTGGTACAACTTTTGATCTGCATTGCGTTTTATTTACATTTTCTTACCAATGAACGTGAAATTAAACTGCCTTCAACGGTAGCATGCTTTACTTTCCAATGGAGCTCGTTTGATATCATTGAAAGTTTCAGCCTCTTTTTGTCGTCCACCTCGCTTCATTACCATGCTTGATTCTTTCTTTGAAGCTTCCAGCCGACGTAGCTGCACGACGGTCATCAGAAATGTTAAAATAATGTATTCAAATAGGAGTGCCTGCATTTTTCTGAGAGTAATTCAGAGGTATGTCACAAACCATGTTGCTCAAAGGGCTCTCCTGTTGATCAATATGGTCTCCTGAGTTTGTAACATCAGACGAACACATCAGTACAAATGCACTGTACTTATGTGTTCATAAGTACAGTGCATTGAATCCAGAAAGATACACAATTTTGAATTCAATAAGAGCTTTGGGGCATCTGGAAGAACCTAACAAACTGAGCAACACAGGCCACCTAAGTAGACTGTCTGTTTCTTTTTATTGGCAAAATGGATCGAATCTAAAAAGAACACGTACCGTGGTGCGAAAACGGTACGCTACATCTTTTGCTGTTTTTCGGCTGAAGAAGTTGAAGGATAGACGCGTCAGAACTTCTCAGTAAAGCGTTACTCATTCATTAGGTAAGGAACTGATGTAGGTAGGTTTTACCGAATACAGGGAAAGACAAAACACAACGACCAGCACCCGCAGAAACCCCACAGTGCTGGGCTCCTCAGGTTATATGTTTATATATAAGTTTACCTGACAGCTCCGGCTAACCCTTGTGCTAAACCGGAGACTCGATGTATCTTATTGGTGATTAATGTGGTGTGACAATAAGTGACTCACTCACGCGATCGCAATGGATTTTATTAGGGTATGCATGACATACATATCGAGTTCTTTAGTCTAGAGAACGCTGATGCCTCTCAGCTGAGCCCAACTTTGGACATGAACATGCTCGGCCAACTTCTCCGATTCCGAATCGCCTTGCTCACAGTGACTCTCTCATTAAGAACAATCGCAGTGATCCCCTCGACAACGGCGTTTCAGCAGCGCATTAAAAAAAAAAAAGATTGTGGAGCAAGTCAACAGGTTAATTTCTGCACTTCGATTGGAGCGTCTTTATTAACACCAGACCATCTGGTCTAAAGAGGAAGAGATAGGAGGTGGAGGGGAGGTTTGTTGAGTACACACATCTCAGTGATTCACGTGATAGCTTTTCGTCAGCTCTCAGATTTTCTTACGCCTATTCTGTAAGCAAATCTGGGAGCGAGCTAAAAGCTAGCGCGTGAATCAGTGATGCCTGTTTATCTCTCCGGCCCCCCTCCTCTCTCTTCCCCGTAAACGAGACAAATGTAATGTCCATGAAAACGCGCCAATCAGAGTGTCCAAATCGATCTGTTGACGTATTCCACACACTTTTCTGAATTCGCGTCCCGCCAGGCCCTGCAGCCACGGTAGATTAGAAGCGTCTTTTCCCGGTGCATAATACTCGTTCCTTGAGGCACGACATCAGGTGTGTGTGTGTGTGCGTGGGGGGGGGGGGGGGGGTATCACGTCTTCACTGCCACCGGGGCAGTCTGACAGGGCAACCGCCATCTGCAGGCATGTGTGATTTTGCTTGTTGCATGTTTGACGTGTGCGGGCGAGGTTAGGCAAGCGCCCACGGCGGCACGACATCGCTTTCCTCCGGCGCTTTTTCGTTTTCAATGCTATTCAGGGACGCTTCAAAAGGAGGCCGGTCACGACTTAACTTCTCACCACCGTTTTCGTTTTTTTATGTGTGCGGTTTTTGAGAGACGAAAAACGCCTGTCAAACAAATCCCTAAACGGAGTGAAGAAAAAAAACATATTTGGAATATAAAAGGTTTAGGCAAGCAAATATTAAAGGGGGGTGCAACGATTTTCGGACTTCGGTCAAAGATTTGTGGAAGTTGCCCTCTTACACTTCTGAAGTAAAGAACAGAAAACCGATTTCGCCTGCGTGTCCTAGTTGTTGCGTAAAAAAAATATAAATATTGGCATTCCGGGCACCCCTCAACTCACTCCCAGTCTTCAGGGTCACACCTGGTCGCACTCCCAGTGACGTCATTCGGAGTGCCGTGTAGCTCCCCGTGTGCTATCTCGGAGGACGCTTCCTCTCCCTCTCTCCGCTGACATTAGCGGGCGTTATGCTGCAGCCTAGAGCCGAGCGAGGTCACGTAATCTTTTCGCCTTAGTTCCTTCGGCGGCCACTTGGGGCTGCAGGTGGGGAAAAAAGCTCGACTTTTGCTTGGCGATTATGCAGCGGAATCGTGACATTTTTAATGAAGGAGGTGTTTTCTCTATGCTCCGGGACACGATAAACAACGTAAAAATGACGAGATGCAAATTCTTTTAACCATAAGATCGTTGCACCGCCCCTTTTAATATCACCTCACCAGATAGTTGTCTTCCAAGATATTGAAGCGACCATTGAAATTTGTTTCATGACCTTGGATCTAACTTTTAAACAGAATAATCGTCGCCAGGCTGAAGAAGGCACCTCGACGCATCGGGTGCTAACTCGATGCGTGGAGATGCATTCTTCCCACCCGTTTTAGGTATCCAGGAATAGTATCCTAAGATGACCTCGGAGGTTTTCACCTACCCCCTTCTGCACAAAGTGAACAAGGAGACAACTTTCCCTACAATTCAAGTAACCATGTAACTTATATATTCATTATAAAAATTTCACTTAGTTTTAGAAGTTACTAATGGACCACAACTTTGAATTAAAATCTTGGGGTCATGATTGAATTCTAAGTGACTGGGGTCATAGTTGAACTCAAAGAATATGCAACCTTGCCTCTCTGACATTACATACTTTGTTTCGTACCAAAACAAATCTATTTTACGATGGCGTCCTACTTTTCATCCGAAATTGGGTGAGTAGCCACACCCAAAATTGGCAGCGGCTTTTAGACTTTTAATGCATAGAATGCAGTATTGACAGACTGATACATACAAATGTGAAGTCTGACGTCCCTGTGTCAAGTCAGAGCAAAATGGGATGTCAATTAAGTCACGTTAAGCGCCGGCATCAAGTCGAGGTGCCACGTAACATTAAGTAAGCGGATACCACGACTTGACAGCATGACGTCACGTGACTTCATAATATCTCGCGACGCCCTGACGACACGGTGACGTAATCTTCACTTGACCAAGTCGAGTGACGGCAGGTCACAGGGTTCCACGGTGTCAGTTGACACCATGTTTCGGCACCACAACGGCACATGACACGGTCACGTGACGTCAGTTTACGTGACATAACAGCGTCACGTCATGGTGTCCTGTGACGTCATGCGACAAGGTCACGTGACCGGACGTCACGCTACACTCCTACAGGGTATGCTGCTCCGCACGTACAGACGCACGGACGCACCAACGGACGAATCTTTGACATTCGCTGTTTGAAGCATGGGATCTTATATAACAAAAGCCACTTGAGTTATAAAGAGTTTCATGTTTGAAAAACCTTTTTTTATTTGCGTCAGTCTTAGGGTTTCTTTCAATAATGTACGGAGTAAGGATTGCACCGTTGAAAACAAATAAAAAACTCTTTCTGTGAGAAGAAAGCTCCATATTTTGGGTAATGCGTGGGGAGAAAAAAAGGGGTGGGTTCTTTGAAATTATAATCAAAACTTTCATCCTATTTAAAACCATTTTTTTTAGTTATAACTTCGCGGGCAGTGTAGAAGCCGTTCTCCTATATTTAGGCTTACAGATTGCACGGTGAATGAAAACACTCAGGAATTTCGCACAAATTTTTATTTGAAACTTAAAGGCTCGCTATGATCCCAGTTAATCGTAAAAAAATTCATATCAAGAAAGCAACAAAAAAAACAGCCTTTTGCGTTTTTTTTTTTTGATACGCACGAGGAATTATTCTTGTGAGAAGTGGGACTTTTAGAATGCCTCAAAATGTTCAGGAGCGTGCTTAGAACTTGATAGAAAGCAGGTTCAGACTAAGACAGAGTGGTGGTTATCCCCGGGAATGCATGCCGCCATGCCACTATTTGCGGGACACTGCTACTTTCATTCCATCAGCACTGTTTCGAAAGGTAGCGCGCTCTCGCCACCGCCATAGCTCAAAAGCATCTGGTGTCTGAGCAGCGAGTCTCACTGTGGCAGAAACAAATTATTAATTATCCCGTGTGGAATCTTAGTTTGAAGTAGTTAATTTTTGGATTGCGATATAACGGGACCTTACGAGCTGAACCTCATCCCTCTGCATGACCTTTTATGTTACGCAGTTGTTGATTATATATCAACCCCTACTTTCTTTTTTTCCTTTTAAATTTTGTCATGCTGTATTCTGAAGTTACCGGTCACCTCTCAAATCCTATTTTATATCTTGATTTTGTCATTGGGTACTTGAAAAAATTCAAATAAAAAATAAAAACATGTTAGTTAAAAAAGGAATTGAGCACAGCTTTTAACGACCCAAAGCAGAACATTATATTTTATTTAAATATTTTTAAACACGTAGAATACAAAAACGTCTAACTTTGGCTGCAAATTATAATAAAAGGAATACAGCGGGAGGCAGATATTAAAAAAACGCCATTAATTTCAACACTTTCGTGTTTAGTCATTTATCTGCTGTCAAACTAAATTAAAAAGAAACAAGAAACAATATTTTGCTCGATTCCATTTATGTGTTCCTCAGCCGTAAAACGAAAGAACAGCAAGAAGATAATAAGAATAAGACTCCGCAAATTACGTCTTCTATGCACCAAAAGGTTTTCAATCTCTATGTGATTTGCGAACTCCTAGACGTAGCGTGAAAACCAAATACGATCAGCAAATAGCTAGCGGCGTCAAATCTTGATGCTCTTATGAGGATCCGATGAATTGGATCTGCTAAAAGAAGAGAAATACCCTCCCCTCCTCCTCCTCCGTACCATCCCCTTCTCCTCGTGCATATTCTTCCCTCCTCCTGCGGTTACGCCGACGCCACAAAACACTAAATGACCGCCTAGGAACTGCGCTCTAGAGTAAACGAGGAGATTAAAACAGTCGCAGTAACTGCTTGCCATGAGCGAGACATTACGATGATCTACGGACTTCGGTGCTCATCTGAGGTCACTGTGCGGCTCGAGACTACGCGAACTCTGTTACACAACGTCGTCTCTATCGAAGGATAAACCGACGGAGTAGATAG
>JAZHYW010007263.1:0-23634 GCA_037355805.1 Ixodes ricinus | reverse complement strand
ATATATTCAAAATTATTTGATTTAGTGGTTTTCGATTAGGCTAAGAAGGTTTCTAATTTAAGCCATATGTTTATTTTCTATGATTAGAAAGTTCAGAAAAAATTTTAGTTAATTACTTGGCTAATGATTATGTTTGTTGTAATACCTGATGTCCGTCATGATTGAATGCTTCTTTTTTTCCTGAAAGAGCTCATTTTTTTTAATCAATCTATTTTAAATAATTTTTAAAAATGTTTTCCTAAACACCCGGTATACGTCGGGTGAGCTAAATATTCTTATATTTTGTAGGCAACATCATCATACTGATGTCTGAGGATAAACCAAGAGACACAACCCTTCGCACTAAGCAGCACACTTAGGTACTGGAATGCTGGGGGCCAGGGATGCCAAAAAGTTCAATGTCTAGAGCCGTTATGTTCAGATGATCCTAGTCAACATTATGCGTACATTTCAAGCTAGAAAGTACCAAATGAATGAAGCATTTCATAACTGAAGTGATTTTCCGTTTAATTACACCAATTCTACCATCCTTTTGTCGATGTGGCTGGAAAGAAAACTTTAGTAAAAGGAGAAAGCCACGCGCTGTTTTTTGTCCGTGTTTTGACTTGTAGCAATCAATTTGTGGTTCCCAAACATATTGAACTACAGGATGAATGTGAACAGGGAAACGCAGCACTTTGTTTTGTTTTTGCGCTAGATAACTTTCCCTACTCCATCAATTAAAAAAAAAAGATGTCTACCCTTTTTTTACAACTTTTGGCTGAAGTAAGAAATCTCGCCTTCATTCCGAGCGTCTAATAATAGATATATTGTCCCGAATGACAAAGGATGTGGTGGTGAGTTAACTGGAGGAACTAAACCTCTAGTTGGGCGAACTTGTGCCCAAAATAAAATCGAAGAACGTTAGTGTCGCAGGTATCGATGTCGGCGAAACAGCAGGATCAAGCTCTGGGGCGAAACTAACTTTGGCTCGCCACGCGAAGACCCTTATGTACTACACGCGTCGGCTTCCGGTATAATCGGCGTAGAAGTTATCCGACGCGTAGAGCATTCGGACCCAGAATAAACAACAATGTTCTCGAATTCACCAGAACCCAGAACATTAAGCTTCCAGGAATCGAACCCTGGGCCTCCGCACGAAAGTCAAGCGCGGTAACCACTAGGCCACGCACTTTTTTTAAATTATTATCTGAATATGACAGGTCAACACAGCAACAACGATCTCTAAGGCTTCAACGCTAGACAGTGATGGCATGGCCAGCCTGCATTGGCTAGCATCGTGGCACTAAAATTGGCTCATGGTCAACAAAGCTTCGATTCGTGAAAGTCAATCAGGCTCACTCTGCTGGGCCTTCGTGACTGGGACGTGAGAGGTAACACTCTCGCCGAAATATGCACTTGCCTCGCGTACATCACTATCGCCATGACGCACGGCCATCCGAGTACGCCAAATGCTGTGTAAACACAGTAGCATTACGAAGTCCATCGGAAAGCTATCCTCTTTTTCTGCTGACAGAAACTGGATTCCGCGTGTATCAATCGGTAAGTCTTTGTTTAGGGTACGTTGAAGCACGTCCCATAGAAAGATCCCATCCCAACATTCCAAAAAGACATGCTCAATCGTCTACGGTTTTCTGCAGAGGAGGAAATGCATGGGCACCCCACGGCACGAATAACCCTTCTCTTCGCACTATTGCGTTACCTGTAGGGTACCACAATGTAATTTAAAGAAAACATGTTTTAATGCCGCGAGGTACTAACATCCGCTTTACACGTTTTAACACGTTCAGTCCCGGGCCATCGTTGTACACGGCGGGAACTAGGAAAACAACATCGCGAACGTCCTTATACAACCTTCTACGAGTCACACTACTCAAGTAATCCACAAAAACCCGGGCTGCCAAGAAGCGACAAGATTCCACCACTTCTTTAAGGTAGCCATGTAGGGCTCCTGGCACCGTTGATGTTGAGATAATCTACTCGGGCAATGCCCTACCCAGCATGCTTTGGCACACGGTGCGTAGAAAAGGGTCACTTGCATCACGAAAAAAAAGAAAACGGCTATAGCTATTTGACAGACCTAGGCCCCCACCCCGGACATGCCGGAAAAGGTTCATTCGACTCATCTTTTTCCAAGAGGAGCCCCAATTAAATTCGGGAAAAATCTGATGAAACCTTTGTACATTTACTCGAGAACAATGTAAAACTTGAAGTAGGTACCAGAGTTTGCTGATCAAGAACACGTTGCATACCGTGGCGCGTGCGAAGATTTAAAATTCACTACCTCTCCATTTATCCGCTTTCTCACGTAGCTCTACTGCTTGACCGCGCCTGTAGCGCTCGCTATCGCGATAGTTCCCTAGCGGTACACCTAAGTATTTTTCTGAGGTGGTTACACATTTCAGGTTTATAAACACTCTTGGACTCGAACTCCACTTTCCGTGCCAGAAACCTAAGCATTTGTTCCAATTGACTGCGCTTCCGATTACTGCACAAAAACGTTTCACTGTGTTTACTACCTGAATACGCCCTCGAAGGTAGTGCAAAACATGTAAATATCGTCCGCGTATGCTTAAACCCGTACCTCAAAGGATTGCAGCTTAAGCCCTCTAATAATACTTTCTTAAATAACACTTAAAGATAGAGGTTTTATGTAAATCGCGAAAAGAAGAGGGACAATGGGAACCCTTGTCGGACGGAACGTTGCACTTGTATGCGGTTTCCTACTGCCTTATTGATTATGAGTCTCGTCGTACAACCACTATACCCATGGTCACCCCTTCCCGTATTACTGAGTTAACATTAATGTAATCTAAGACCATTAAAAGTACGCCGTGCGGCACGCGATCGAACGCCTACTCCAGATATACCAGGTGTTTTTGCGAAGACTCAAAAATCCTAAAAATTAGGGCGTTTGAAAATTAAAGAAACTGTCTTCGGGAACAAACTACCAGCCGGGACGGACGTCGGGAACTGCCAAAACCATACTAATTAGCCAGCTAATTAATTAAAATATGTAAATTAACTTTTTAATTAGTGGAAATAGACATATGATTCAAATTAGAAAGTTGCTGAGCGTTATCGAAAGCCACTAAATCAGTCATTTTCAGAAAGACTTTGAGAGCTTGAGAAGAGCAGTAGCGCACTAAAGTTACCACTCGTGGAGCACGTACAAGGCTGCAGCCAGATAAGAGGCGAAAAAATCGCGCGGGCGCCTTACTGCGACTGCTAGCCTTGTGCCTGCTCCACGAGTGGTAACTTTAGCGCGCTACTACTCTTCTCACGCGCTTAAAATCTTTCTGAAAACGACTGATTTAGTGGTTTTCGATAACGCTCAGCAACTTTCTAGTTGAAACTATATGTTTGTTTCCATTAATTAAAAAAGTTAATTATAAATTTTTAATTAATTAGCTGGCTAATTAGTATGTTTTTGGCATTTCCTGACGCCCGCCGTGGCTGGTAATTCGTTCCCGAAGACAGTTTTATTTTATTTTTCAAACGCCCTAACTTTTACGATTTTTGAAAGTATGTCGCAAAAACACCCGGTATATGTAGCATAGCTACAGATCCTTGCATTGCATCACAACACGCTAGCACGCTCCGCGCTATATAAATATTTCTGAGAATTGTTCTTCCTTTAATTCCACAAGTTTGATGAGGCCAAACTATTTCCTGTATAACACACTGTAACCTTCTGGCCAATATTTTCATTAGAGTTTTGTAATCGACATTTGTTAGGCTTATTGGACGGTGACCTGACGAAGACGGAAAGTGTCCTCTCTTTTCGGCATTTAAACTGTGTGGGACGTAAGGAAAGACGGTGGAAGAGCATTAACATCGAAAGCTTGATTGAAAAGTTTAGTTAAGACTGGTAAAATTTCAGGCTTGAACGCCTTATAAAAGGCTGCGCTTAACCCGTCTGGCCCAGGAGACGTCCCTGGATTTAGGGCGTCTATTGCTATTATAACTTCCTTGTTAGTAATTGGCTGTCCCAACCATTCGTTAGTTTCGTCCTCTAATCTCGGCATACCAGACAGAAATTCGTTTTGAAAACTTTCCAGTTCGACGGGACTGGAAGAAAACAGCTCACTAATATTCAAAGAATGCCGTCTCAATCACATTCTTGTCGCTTGTAGCTGCTCCGTACCGTTCAACTTCAGTTATTTCGTTGCGGCGAGCTTTACGTTTTTCAATGCCCAAGTATCACTTCGTGGGTGACTCTCACGCTCATTCTTTCAGCCCTCGCTCTAACTAGCGCCCCTTGATAACGATCCTTATCCCTAGTCTCAAGTTCTGCCTTCGGCGAATGAATGTCATCCTTGAATGTCCCCGGTGCACTGCATTCTTCTTTGATCATTACCTGCAAATTTCCTCGTAGCAATGCTTCGTCCTTTCTTTTTATATGCGAAATGGCGCCAGCTATTTCTATAACACTTTGTTTTATCTGCTGTTTAAAAAATTCCCATCGGACTCCATATAACGGTTCATTGCTGCTTTCGTTTTTATGTTTCTAAAAATGAATGGACTTGGGCCACAACAATTTTGTCCTCTAAAAGCTTCGCATTTAATTTCCACAAATCCCAACTAAAAACTTTTCTTTTTCACTAAACGAAACTGGGAGCACAAAGTAGTCGCAACATGAAGGGACCACTTCCAGCGAGACATAAACCCTGTCCAGGAGAGCATGGCTGACCCCTTGGAAGTGGGTATACTGTGTCGCCATCTCATTACTGAGACATCCTCCTACGTCCTCTAAACTGAAGTCACTGATGATTTTTTTAAAAGCTGACGTACTGGCATCTCTATATGGCGTAGAGCTAGATTTGTCACAGGCCTCGCACACACAATTAAAGTCAACGAGTAGTATGACCAAACGATTAGACTGGCAATAGGGCTGGATGTCCTCAAAAATAACCGCCTTTCTTTGGCCCAAGTAGGCGCATAAAAACAAAGTACCCGTCAGTCTATAGCCGAAAAAAAACAAGTCGCACACTACAAACCGGCCTGACGCACAAGACGTTACGATTGCACCATGGCACATAGACTTTTCCATATAAAAAATGCCACCCGCCGACGCCCCGACCGCATGGCTTACGCAAACATTGTAACGCGTCGTAAGCGGCCGCACCATACACTCTTAGAAAAAAGGGTCAGCATAGTCCTCCTTAAATGGAGGAACGAGTCTGACACATATGTTCCTTCAGAAATGGAGCAACTTTTCCTCCTTCAACAAGGGAGGAAAAGTTGCTCCTCCGTCGAATCGGAGGCGCATTTCAAAATGGCGGCTCCAAATCGAGCGTCTATTGTAGGTCCTTCCGGCACGCCATCGACGTTCCACCAGTTCCACCGCAACGCAAAGTATTCTGATAGTCACCGGACAGGCAAATGCCTCCCGCTCACTGGCGGTCTGCCACTGCTTGGTCGGCAACACTCGACAGAAAAGCACCGCGTTGACCGCCTAACAGCGACCGAGCCCACCCAAATCGAGCCGACAGTTCCAGGGCACGATGAGCACCCAATGACCACAGAACACGAGCTTTGCACGTCGTATATTTATTGGCGAATCCGGCTGCCCGTGCAGGTAAGGAAATCCGCGCCCCGAATCATATTTCGCGCCGTGAATAAAAAAAAGAACACAAATTTGCCGAAACGCATTGAGCCACAATGGTCAGTCAATTTCGCGTCACTTACCCGTGCTCGTTCTCATATCGCAATTACTCCGTCGCAAATCCCACACAACGGATATGAGCTCTAGGACCGATACGTAATCCCACGCAACCGATACGGTGCGCCGAACGATTCTCTACAACTCGCCAAAAGTATGCTACCGGCTGATGCGAACCTCAGGTAGAGTGCCTCAGGCGAAAGAAAATACGAAGACAGTTGCACCGTTCACGGCCAGATGGCGCGCGCAAGCAAACTCTAAAAGCACTGGATATATAAATATCATCCAGCGTTTAAAGCAAACTACTCCAGATGGCGCTGTTACCGCCCAATTCAATATTTTTAAGAAAAAACAATTTCTAACTCTAGTGATACTCAACATTCACTTTCACGCTCCCCATGCTTCGCACTGGAAATTACATCGTACATACACATCACGCACACAATGCACTGCACAACATAGACACATACATCTCAACGTCACAACATGCAAGAACATACATAGTACACAACACAACCCCTCATCACTGACACTGAGCCGTTGCACCAGTGGTATATATACCGTACGAATTTCAGGCACCTATTTCCGCAGTGACTGCCCAAGAAGGAATATTATTGCAAAAAAATTACTGCTCTCGCACGAAAGTCTGCCGATAAGAATGTTTTTAAACGTTCGAAGGCATACATCTCCAAGTAGAATGTAGGCTTAAACATGGTAATTATTTGGTGTAGTCGATAAAACAACCCCACCCGCCGGCACAAAAAAAAAAAGATAACGCGTTTATGGATGAGCGTTGGTGCGCCCTGATGTGTCCGCTTCCCCGCGTAGCAGCTCCGACCGCCCAGATATGCGTCCAGAAAGTTCAGAACGACGCGAGCCAGTCTTGTTTTCTGGTGCTAGTCGAGAGAAAAACAAGAATAAAGGCTGAACCGCATGTAAGCGATTAAGCAAGCGACGGTGACAGCGACGAGAGTCTGCGACGAGCGACGGAGATTTCCCACGGTCGCTCGCCGCGTACCGCTCGGTTTTTGGATTTCTAGAAATCGTCACTCATCGCCTTGGTCGCTCGCTCACGTGCTCCCGTCGTTTTCATGCGGCTTGCTTCACCGCGCGACTGACCGAGCGACAGCGAAGCGGGTCGCCGTCGCTTGTCCCGTCGCTCGCCGAATCGCTTGCAGGCGGTTTAAAGTTGAGAAATCACCGTCGCTCGTCGCCGACTCTCGTTGCTTGTGCCGTCGCTCTCTAAATCGCTTACATGCGGTTGAGAAATGAAGTGCGAGCGCGCGGATAGCTTTGATCGGTACTCATACGTGCGTGAGAGCTCGAGTTTCTTTACCTTTAAAAAGTCGTGGGGCGTTACGGTGACGCATCGACGATCGCTGCAATACTTTCGCGCGAAGCTCAGGTGTAGCACCAGGCAAAATGGTACCGCAGGTCCTCACGTCGTAATTTTTTTCGGGGTTTCTGATTATGGCATTTCTGAGGGGAGATTGAGGTAAGGAAACTAGAGGCAGAGGTATTCGAAATGTGCCATTAGGTTTTCAAAATGCTTCTGGGAGCTAGCGAAAACCCAAACAAGGCAGCGAACCCCCAGTCCGAGGTCTGCTGCACTGCGTGACAGTCCTGGCAGCCTGGCATCTTCCAGCTACGACTCTGGCACCAGATTTATAATTGCCCGGTATATATTCCTATGTCGATTT
Organism: Ixodes ricinus; assembly: GCA_037355805.1. Taxonomy (NCBI): domain Eukaryota; kingdom Metazoa; phylum Arthropoda; class Arachnida; order Ixodida; family Ixodidae; genus Ixodes; species Ixodes ricinus. The sequence goes on along the minus strand of JAZHYW010007263.1, from coordinate 16,269 downwards.
AGGGGCGGGGGATCAGGCGGTCTTGACCTTCCCTTTTAAACTCTGCTTGTGCAACCTTTCAAAGGTACCAAAGCCTGGTCGCAATGCAAGAAGGAACAGTCAGGATGCAGTCATGCAGTGCTACAGTTAAGCGTCTTAGTTTTGTGTTGTTTACGAAGCAAGGTGTTCAGTGTTTACACTCAGTACACGACTGGGTACTTCCCCAAACATCTTATGCTAAGTCAATCTTAACTTATCACCTTGTCTCAATCACATCAATCCTCTGTAGAACATCGAAACTTCTCCTTAACCGTGCTGTATTAAGGGGCCCTGCAACAACTTTTTGACTTGTTTTTAATTTGCACCGAACCTGAGCGCACTGAACGTAGTAACTTAATGAAACTTTTTTTTTCTCGAATTTTGCTTTATTTTAGAAGTTATAGGCAAATTAAAATTACAAAAACAAGCAAAAAATAACCTCCTTCATGACGTCCTTGGTCGCCTGAGTGGCCTTGAAATAGAGGAGGGGTAGTGAGCTCGGCGAGCGCTCGACGGCTGCCGCACTCCGTGTTGACGGCTCGAGAGGGCGCCACTAAAGCATGTTCTGGATAGGCTGTATGAAGCGGGCAGCCAGGGCGGCTCGCATTGCATTTGCTGCGCGATTAAACACTAATTCGGCATGACACTTCATTGGCCACAAACGACAGCAAACACAGGGTAAAGATCAGTTCAGAACGGGAGCCACTTCGCGCTGCCATACCGCCAAAAGGCCAAATCGCAAGCCAAACCTGCGCCGAAGGCCATCGGAACGCTCAGAACCGGTCGGATACTCGCGCCGGTATACCACCGCAGCGCCGCCGCGTACATCCGGGACCTTACTACGCTCGCCGCTCGTCGGTGCCTGATCCCACTACCCCTTTCTGGTACGCGCCGCCTTTTCTACCGCTTGGTGGCGGGTATGTCGACACCTCATTTCTTGTTTCCGTACTTTATAAACTGCATTTGTTTCTTTTCTGATCTAAAATACTGAACAAAAACTACTTTCACAAATAATTGAAACGGTTCGCGCCTCTTATATTTTGTATTTCGACTAAAAAAAAGCTTTTAGCGACTCTGGCCAGTAGTCAGGCCAGGACCAAAGACCTCACATATCGCGCGCTTTCGGCACCGCGGGTCACCCCCATAGGTGGAGGAGGTTTCCACGTCGTCCGGTTAAAATATGACGCACTGATATTTAGTTACTCTCTCCGTGCCCGCTGGCTTGCCCGAACCCCAAGAGACGTGGAAACCGCAAAAAAGTTAGACGCTTAAATATGATTGCAGGGCCCCTTTAACTTTTCTGGAGGAGAATGACATACTCTTGCAGTCCCAGCACGGCTTCCAGCCAAATCGCAGCTATACGAGACTGCCCTTGCCACGGTTATGCATTACATCAGTGACAGTATTGTTGTCCTGTGGCGTATACAGTGTGCCACCAATCATCATCATGGTGTTTTTAGAAGAAGAGCACGTGAAGCCAGATTAAGACCGAACGAACATGTGTGTCTCGTGGTGTTGGCCGGGTCCCATGATGTAATAGTATGTATTCTCCTTTCTTGAATAATTTTCTATTTTATTAAACATATTTTCTCATCTTTTAACAATTCAGAAGTGGGATGAGCTGCTCCTCATTCATACCTTACGGTGAGTGAGCGAGACTTTGCGATTCGTCAAATCAGTGGTGCGAGGCCTGACATCGGAACAAGATCCAGATATTGCGACAAGGCGAGTTGACCTCACTTTGATACCCGAGATCTTACTGACTGTGATTTGTGACCATGCAATGGGAAGCAAAAACAAAAAGCCCGACTCAACAGGCGAGGTCAATGCAGACGTGATGGAGATGATATGGCACGAGTGCTACGACAAAATCAAGATCTTGAGCGCCTGTCATTGACACAGTCGAGTCGACCGACGTCTTCGGATATCTCCATGCCATGCGGTGGCTCCGCATGCGTTAGCTGCGATTCCCAAGTTCACCGCAAGTGATGGTGACATCGCAGCAAAACAAGTGGATTACCGAGTTTATCCACATCACTGAGATAGCAAGGTGGGACGAGGAAGAAAAGATAACCGTGGCCAAATTGAAGCTGTCAGGACTGGTGCGTGACTGGCTGCAATCCTGGGGCGAAGCTTGCAACACTTGGCCGTCCTGGGAAGCCGCTTTTCGGGACGCTTACGTCTGCCTACCGTCGAAAACTCAACAGTGCAGAATCATAGAACGCCGAGTGCAACAGAAGGGCGAACACCACGAAACCTATGTTCACGACAAAGAAAAGCTTTGCGTTTGCCTGGGACTAAATTTGGAGGAGACGAAGGCGGAGATTATCACGGGACTAGCATTGAGCGAACTCAGCTACGCCATGCGAAATCGATCTCCCTTTCTATTAACGACCTTTTACGTGATATTAACAGCTACGAGCGTTTCCAGAAGAATTGCGACGCAAGATTCCTGTTGGACCGTAAACAACAAGACGAGAGGCCACGGCAAACTTCGAAAGCCAAATTGTTGTCACGAGCTGAGAATGACGATTCCAACCATGCCCAGAATAAGAAGCCGAAATGTTTCAATTGTCAGAAATTTGGCCACATTGCACGAGATTGCCCGGATTCACAACGGGAGAAAATATGCACTCGCTGTGGAGAGCAAGGACACAGTACAAATAATTGTCATGAGTGAAAAGAAAATGCACTACAAGTGGTCAAGGATAAAGACTGGCACAAAGTTTGTGGGTCGTCGCAAGCGTTCAAATCAGTGAACATTGATGGAGAACCAACAGCTGCTCTTCTGGACACCGGTGCGCAGATCAGCCTGATCAAGACGAAACTTGCCGCCCAGCTAGGCAAAAGAAGTAGCAGTTCCTAGCCGAAAGGAACAAGTATGTGGCGTAGGCGGAACATGCAAAACCTTAGGGGAGATCCAAGCCGACCTTGAAGTAGACAGCAAATTCTTCAAGGCTGTGAGAATGCAGGTGGTTCCACACAACATTTTCACGGGCCCCGACATCATCGTGGGAACAGACGTCATTGACACACCAAACGTTGTGCTACTTCGGAAAGAGGGAACGATTATGCTGCTAGACGAACGAGACTTTCCATTTCTCAAAGAAATCAAGGTTGACCATGATGATATGCGAGTTGCGTTGTCCACCAGAGACAGTTTCAAGCTTGAGAAAAACACTGTACAATGGGTCACACTTGTTTCAGATTATGACAAACAAAACAGTCATAATTCCTTATAGCTGGGGAGGACGAGATGGACTACCTGTGCGAGTGAAAAGACGGGGATACAAGTCTTTCTATCGTGAACGTCACCAACTCTGACATCATCCTCAAGAAGCGCCAGACAGTTAAGCGTGGAGACCTGGTCGAACTTCAGGATACCGATGAGCTAATGATTTCACAACGTGTAGTCCACTACGTTTGAGTGTGGAAAGGAGGGCCTGTCTACAATCAACATGGAAGAGAACAAGGTCGGACCGTCTGTGACCAAGGGATTCAAGAAAGAAATCTGTGAGATGTTGAACAAAAAGTGTGAATGCTTTGCAATGAGCACCAAGAAACTGAAATGCATGACAGTTGCGGCCATGGCTATACAAGAGAAACCAGGGTGTTCAGCCGTGGGTTGACCGTGGGTTGACCGATCCTTACCGCGCATCATGGACAGAGCGGCAACTACTTCGGCAAATCACCAACGAGCTTAAGACCAATGAACTCGTGAGGGACAGCGAGTCAGAGTACAGCAGTTCAGTGATCCTAGTTAAAAAGAAGCAGAAGAAAAAAATCATAGTCAAAGAAAACAAGAAAAGCAAGAAAACAGCCAAAGCGTTTCCAAGACGTGACAAACTTTAACTGACTGAGGACAGCCAGCAAGTCAGATTTGGCCGATTGTTGTCGTGTGGCGTATAGTGTGCGCCAACAATCATCATCATGGTGTTTTTAGAAGAGCATCAGAAGCCAGCACGAGACCGAACAAACATGTCTGTCTCGTGGTGTTGGACGGGTCCCATGATGTACTATGTATTCTCCTTTCTTTAATTATTTTATTGAACATATTTTCTCAACTTATAACAGTATCGGCAGTCGCATTCCTGCTGATTTGATTCAACTGATCCGCAGTAATGCGCTTGACATGCTCGATCACGCCGTCCTGATCAGAAAAGCCGCTCGGGCTGGTGTCCGAGGCTCACTACTACTTTGGTTGACTCGCTTTACGGTGGGTTATACCCAACGCGTGCTACCCAGGGGCAGATTTAGAGGGGGGGTCCGGATGTCCTGACCCCCTCTTGATTTCTGCATGTGTAAAATTTAGGGCGTAAAACGAAGGAGAGGGGAGGGGTTCCTAAACATATGGTACGCTGACCAACACCTGCCCCCCCCCCCTCAGGAAATTCCTGCATCCGCCCCTGGTGCTACCATGGGTCAATGTCCCAAAGCTATCCAGCTCTTTCTGGAGTTTCACGAGGCTCCGTACTTGGCCCAACTTTGTCCTTGTTCTGTGTTAACGACATGCCGCAAAACAATAACACCCTACTTGAACAGTAGCCAGACGACAGGTCCATTGTCGCCCGCATCACTTCTCCCGACTGCTCTGTCCGCCTTCAAGGCTACATCACTTGCTTTTCAGAGTGGGCGCATGCAAACTGCCTGACCATGAGTGAGGGTAAGAGCATAGTGATGCGTTTCCACAACACCAAGACTACCAGTATTCCCCTATACACTATCTCGGAATCCCCCTTATGGAAGGTACAACACGCGTCAATCCTTGGGGCAACGCTTGTAATGTTTGTACCAGCACTGGACTTATCTCTCCACATTTCAAACATAGTGGCTAAAGCTCGGTGCACTTTGGGCTTTGTGACACGGTTGTCGAAATTCTGTGGCTTTTCAAGACTTGCTTTACACTGCACTTGTTCTACCAAAGTTGGAGCACTGCTCTGCGCATATGTGTGGCACCCATACCGAGTCCACTTGACTTACCAGCTGGAGGATGTGCAACACCGTGCCATTTGGACACTGTTCACTTGTCCCGACTGCTGACGTGATACGCTTCTATCATAAGAGACGCGGTTGCAGCATTCGAAGTGGCAGACGGAAAAGCACCGCCACACTGCGACTCCTGTTGCCCTCCAATTGCTGCACCTTGGACCGGTTGCTCAAAGGCTCCTACATCTCAGTGGTTCGACGCAGTAAACGGACAGGACAGCCTGTGTTTTTATATTCCAGAACAGTACAGCATCAAAACGCGGTGTTGCCCCGGCTGCAGTTCGGGACTTTCTCGGGGTCCCACTCGGCGTTCAGATGCCCTTTCCTGAAACTCGTGAAGAATTGCGAATTTTGTGTCGAGAACTTTCTCGGCACTTGACTTAGCCCCGTCACCTAGTTATATTTTGTGTTGTTTGTTTTTCTTAACATCCTTCTTCTCAACACTTAGGCGATTGGCTGACAGGCACACTGCGTATGGGTTTTTGCCGTTCTGTCAAGCCTTGCACGTCGTCCCGGACCACATGTCATGCAAATAAAAATTACTATTACTATGCATAGGTCACTACAAAGGTTTGGAATTGTTGCAAACAGACAAGGCAGAAACAAAAATTAAGTGTGGTGCAATTGAAGCCTTCTTTGTTCCTACCTTAAAATATTGAACAAGCGCCCCCTCAAAATTTGAAGATAATCGCGAAAAAATAGGGGATGGGCACATCTGAGATCATCAATTTTACATATTTATGTACTGTGCATATTTCTTCAGATGTTTCAAATTTTGGGGGTGGGCACTTAGTGCGGAATGGGCAGATGCACGATATTCTAAGGTAGATAAAAAAAGCCCTTCATTGTCTCCGACAGTGCCGCCTTGTGTCAGCTGCGGACTTAGGCATGTTACAACCCGTCTCTTCACTTGACTTCGGTGTTCGACATCAAGAGACGAGATTTTCGAGCAGTGGCGCGTTACAATTTCAAAAGTGGTTTAAATGATTCCAAATCACTGGAACGGTTGTGATGTGCTTCTGGGGACGCTCCACCATCACGTGGAACAGTTTCGTGTTGGTTCAGTGAATTAAGGCGTGGCCGCACCTCTCTCAAAGGTCACACTGTGACCGAAGAAAACGCTGCTGCTGTGAAGAGGCTCGTTAAGGAGGATCCTCGGCTGACTGATGGTGATATCGAAAGGTCGCTGAAGATTAGTTCCCCGAGCGTTTCGGCGATTCTTCACGAGGACCTTTGTCTGACAAGCTTCATCTCTTGGGCGTCACAGAATTCGACGGAAGCTCAAAACCAGGCAAGGGTGGAATGGTGCCAAGGAATGCCATACCGATTCTAAAGTGGCAACGCTAAGAGAAAATATCTGACATTGTAAGGAGTGAGAAAACGTGGACCATCCAGTGTGCTCTCGAAACCAAGCACCAGTCATCCGTTTGGATATTGTCTGGAGAAACTCCACTGCTGAGGCTCAAAATGCCAAGAGGTGTTGAAAAGAAAATGGTGGCAATCTTCTTTACAACCAATGGGCAAGTGGCCACAGTGGCACTGGAAAACCAAAGACTGCACAATGATGCACAACAGTTTGCCTGCCAGCAGTTTACGAGGGGGAGACAATAAAAATCGGCTAGAGGTGTTGAAGAAGAAAAATCAGAATAGGAAAACAGAGATTAACCTGGTTTGTTAATCCCAGTTGGCTACTTTGCCTAGGGGAGGGGGATATGGGGATTAAAAGAGAGAATTAAAAAAAAAGAGAACAGTTTGGTCCTTCAACATCGAAGGGTGAAAACACAGGCCAGCTGGTGTACAGCTCCCATCACAATCCCCAGACCAGGAACAATAAAAAGACATACTATCACACACTACTCAACCAATTTATGCAGACAAGAAGCAAGCTGGAAGAGGCTGTCAAGACAATACACAGAATGCCCGATCAAAGTTGTGGTTTCGATCAGTTTCACAACCCGACTATCCACGGGTACATCGACTGCACAGTAACCGCACATATGGTTCCCTAAAACGCTGAAACCTGAAATAGAATAGTGCAAGCAAAGAGCATACGTCAACTTCCAGCGAAACAGAAGGTGAGCTCGGCGACTGTTGGCGTCTACGTGCACAAACACTCTCACAGTAGAGAGCACTGCCATAGCGATACTGATGACGCGCGGAGCCAAACCACGAAGACGATAGATGATCATCGGTTGACAATGGGACACACGGTGCCATCGGCGACGGTTCGCGTCTTGGGTCACGACCACTTTCACAACCGGCAGTACTGCCATAGCGATGTTGGTCATGCGTGAAGAAACAGAACACAAGGCGATCATCGGTTCACACACTCGGTAAGAATGCAGTATGGTAGACCCACAGACTAATAACAGGCAGAGTCGCTGCAACGGTGGATTTCGTGGTCACCATAGTCACGGGCTCACCGTCGTGACGCTCAAATAGGCTCAAGCAGACTCGGGCAACCCTTGTGCATCCATTGTGACCGGTGTACGTAGCACCATTTTAGAACTTGGCGGTTCATGACGGCTTCGTTTACTTATTTGACGAAATGAAGGGCAGAAACCAGCATCCTGCTCTGCATTCTTGGCAGAATATACTATGGACGCCCTGTGGTTGACATACAAAGGTTCACAATTTCAGGTAACTTATCGTGCTGCATGGGCATGCGTGGGTGCACAAATACTGCTTATCAAACTGCACACGCAGCGTGTCTGAAAGAAAATAATAAAGAAGTCACAAAGCCTAGAGCAGCTCACGAAAATAAGGTGGAATAACTTTCCTCCAGTCAGTCTCAGAAAGAAGCAAGACGTCTTGTTCCTTCCTGCTTCTCGGATCCGCTTGGGGGCGCGTTAGTGAAATCGAGGAAAACACGCTGTTGCTATCTTTCTCCTCTCTTTTGTCTTAGAGTGTGCAGTCACAGCCTGTGACACGAAGTGCTCGACGCTGTGCGCAGAAAACGCAGCTGGAACGAGGACCTCGGGGTCTCTAGACGACATGTTGGCAGTGGCGAGGCACTTGCCAGGAACATACTGCACCATGAACCGGTAGCGCAGCAGCTGGATGCGGAACTACTGGACGTGACGAGGCATGAGGTCGAGGTCGGTGGAGCCCAGCAACCGGACCAGCAGCTGGTGGTCGGTTTCGACAAAAGAGCTCAGATTGTGCAGCTTTATGAACCTCTGGATGGCCCACAGGACTCCCAGCGCTTCCTTCTCGATTTTGCTGTACCGCTGTTCGGCAGTAGTCAGTAAACGCGACACAAAGGCAACCGCTCGTCGCTCACCAGATGTTGCTCCTGCAGAAGGACGGTACCCAGGCCGTACGAGCTGGTGCCTGCAGAAACGGTTGCTGAATATTCTGGGCTCTTTCAAGCCACGCTGGTGCTGGATGCCACCATCTTCTTTAGTGAGTCGAAGGCTGAAGCTTAGCCAGTCCCCCAGGTCCAGACCGTGTCCTTGTTTAGGACGAGCGCGATTGGCGCAGTGGCGGTGGACAGGCACAGCAAGAAATATCCGATGTGGTTCAGCATTTCCAGGAGGCGCTGCACGCCCTGCACGTCTGTCGGAAATCGCATACCCGTGATGGCGGGGTACCTTGTCGGGGTCTGGTGCTATGCCGTTGGTGCTCAACACCACACTGAGGAACTTGAGGGACGACACCCCGAGGCGGCACTTGGAGGCGTTCAGCATAACTCCTGGCTTGCTGCAGTCTCTCGAGGACTGTAGTTGGCTGTCGGGTTTAGACCGGTCTCTGCCAAACACCAGGTTATCGTCTACCATGTTGACGCATCCTTTAATTCCCTCGAGAATCAGTGACATGGGGCTCAGGAACACCTCTGGGGCCGACTTAATTCCGAAGGGCAGGCAGCGATAATAGAATCGCCCGAAGGGTGTAATGAACGTCATGTACTCCTGGCAGCTTTCGAAGAGGCGCAAATGGTGAAACCCAGACATTGCGCCCAGTTTCGAGAAGATGGTAGCGCTTCCCGGCAACCCGAACGCCTGGTCGACGGTCGGCATTATATGCTGCTCTCGGAGGATGACCTGGTTCAGCATGGTTAAGCCGACGCACAGTCGATAGCCTCCCGCTGCCTTGGGAGCCCCGACAAGGCCGGCGCACCATGCCGTAGGAGTCTCGACCACTAAGAAACGCCATTGTTTGAAGACAAGGACACGTCTCCTTTCTGCAATATTTCAATGCTGTTCAGCCTTCTTTTCCGAGAGTACCCAAAGTGCGGCTAGCATGACATTGCATGCAGACGACAGCGATATTGGCCATAGTACGATCGAAGTTACGGTCTAGATCAGCGTCAGAACATGACTATCTGCAGGTTGATCGATTATACCATAGTCGCACAAACGGTTCCCTAAAACACTGATATCTTAAATAGAATAGCAACCAGGGAGCATATGTCATCTTGCTGTGAAACACAGGGAGACCTGAGCGACCCGTCGCATCTTCGTTCACAACCAATTCCAGGATAGACTGCACTGTTTTAGCGATACTGATGATGCACAGAGACACGAACCAAGATGATCCTCAGATGATCGTTGGTTGGCACTCGGACACATGGCAACATCGGCGACCAATCGCATAGTCGTTCATGACCACTTTCACAACAGACAGCAGTGCCTGAGCATGTTGGTTATGCGCAGAAAACAAAAACAGGGCGATCAACTGTTGCCGCACTCGGCAAGAATGTAGAACATTAGGCACACAGACAAATAATCGGCATGAGAGTCGCAGCTATGCGGATTTCGCAGTCTCATTTGTCACAGGCAGGCAGCAGCTCTCGAGTCTTGGATGTACTCGTATCATCGGGCCTACAACTGCCCGAACCACTCGCACGCTGCTAATGACTGACGACTCTGAACAAGAACTACCTTGGATCTGTCATGACGGACATGACATTGCGAGACGTGCTGAAGACGGAAACGAGTGCGATAACACCTGATATCGGAAGCCTGACCGCAACCAAAATGTGCAACACGTCGCACTAGGTGCGGCCTGCACAGTTTTTAATAAACATAATTTTGGCCCGCCTAATTTTTTAGTTGTGCACCCTTGGTCTAGCACTTCCCAGTAGATAATAGGGTTGGTAGGCGTCGTACCTTCACTCCTAACACACATTTCCATGAGTTCCCAGAGAGCTGCCAGGTGACGCAGTGTGTATCGAAAACCACATATTCCGCTGTTCGCATTTAATCATTCTCCCGATAGTACCTTGTACTTGGATATGCAAAGGGAACAAAATAATTAAGGGCAAAAAATGCAGAGCAAGAAACGACAATAAGGGGTTCCTCTTAAATCCTCTGAAGCCTACTAAACAAACTGGTCTTCGACGAGTTGGGATCTGCAAATTGGCCTATGACGGAGTGGCCTATTTTACAAGTTGTCTATCGACAAATTGGCCTTTTACCAACTGGCTTTCAACAAGTTGGCCGGATACCACGACACACAGGCATGAGCGCCCGCAGAAATATTCCCGGAGGGAGGAGAGGGGCCGGAGTAGAAAGGAAAAGCCTCTCGTTTTCTTGCGTCTTTTCCAGAAGTAGAACGCAGCAACTTCCACACACCCCTCCTTGCACCAACACCTCCGGGTGCCCTTGCAGACATGGGACGTCGGCGACCGTTCGCGCCTTCGTTCGCAACAGCAGCACTGCCATCTGCAGCTCCAGAAACACAAAATTAATGTGATTGTCGGTTGACACGATAAGGGGTAACAAGAACGGACGGGCGCCTATGCACACAGAGAACGCCGGCGACCGTTCGCGTCTTCGTACACAAAAGCAGCAGGGCCATCTGCAGCTCCGGAAACACAGAATTAAGGTGATGGTCAGTTGGCAAACGGTAAGGGGTGACAACACCGAACGTTGCACAGAAGACGCACAGATAAACCACACATCACAGTCGCTGCACAGCGGTCGCGAGAACAAGGAACCTCAAAGGGCCAAAACTCGCTTGCAGTCCTCGTAGCGTCACAGCGTTGTAGTCTTTGCACCGTTGGTTGCAGTGGTCGCAGCCAGGGTCAGGGCCCGGCAGCCGAGGCAGCCGAGGCAGCCGAGTCGGCGAGGCAGCCGAGTCGGCCGAGTTACGATATGTGGCCGAAGAGGCCGAGGCCCGAAGCCCGCCGCTATCGCAGCTGATCGCAGCCGCCCAGTGTACGTAGCAGTGTCGGCATCGTTTCGAAGCTTAGCGGTTTATGACGGATGTGTTTAAACTTCTTTCTTTATGAATGTCGAAAACGCCACGGCAAAAGAAACGACTGAAGGACCGACCTCGTCGTCTTGGCCCCTGCGTAAACGGCAGATCCAACCTGGGTTCCCAAATCTTGTTTATCAAACAGCGCGCTGATGAAGCTTGGCGTCGGTGGATAATAAGGACTTTAATTTTCCTTCCATCGGTCTGGGTTTCTTTATGCCTGTTTTGGTAAATAAAAAATAATTAATTAACGAAAAAAAAATTAACGAAAAAACAAAATAACACCGCTCCTTCCAGGGATCGAACCTCCGACCACTTGGTCAGTAGTGCGATGTTCTACCCCTGCGCCAACTGGACAGGGAGGAACTGGACCTCCTCCTTTCATCCAAACTTCCGTTCCTCCCTTCTCTGGGCAACTTGACCACAACAAGGAGGAACAGTCGCTGTTGCTACCTTTCTCCTCCTTTTTTTCTTAGAGTGTACGCTTGGTCTGGTCTTCGCTCTCGACTTTCGTTTCCAGCAACGCCACAACATCGAGGTCCTGCTCAATGACGAGACGATATATTTACCTTGGCTTTCTTCTTTCTGCGAGGCCTCGAACTTTTATAGGTCGCTACACGTAAGTGCTTATCTAGCGTAACCATCGCCGAGCAGTTGCCTGGCCAAACGTACGGTGCTTACATTCGTTACACATCACCACGAAGGACGGGTCGCACAGACGTTAGTCTATTATGGCGGCTTGACACAGCTCTCCTGTGACCGGGTCCTCGGTCGAGTATCGACGCTCTTCCAGCCATCTCGCACCCTCCACTGCTTCTCAAGCCTATGTAGCCGCTGTTCTTGATAAATCACCGAACTGTCTTCGTGAGGACGCTTTAAGGAGGCCGCCTCACAGTCAATTTCTGCTGGACTAGGCTTGTCGATAGACGCCGGTGTGGGGCTTGCATCCTTTCCCACAAACGCGATTGTCTCCGGTTGCTCGCGATCCTTGTCTTGGGATTCAGGCTTCAGTTGCTTCACTGCAGAGGTCGATGCCTCTGAAGAGACATTGTCGGGAAGGTAATTTCTTGCCCTCCGCTGTCGCTGCGGGAGTCTCCATTGCAGGGGCCGCCGCCTTTTCTGCCTCGTCCTCATCCATGAGCAGTTCACTCCACTCCTCAGCAGCCCTCGTCCCACGGTGCGGGCGTACGAGCTGACACAGTTGTCCCGCTCGTGCCCAAAGACCCCACACTCAGAGCACCGTGGCACACGACACACCCGACGGATATGTCCTGTCCTGTGACACCGGAGGCAGATGGGGGACCGCCCAGGCACAACCACGAGTGCCTTTGCTTTGCCGAAGCGGAGCTGGTGTGGCAGGCGCTCTAACGTCAAACCTTCCCTGAATACCAGGCGTACGATTCAGGTGGTCGACTGGACTCTATCAAAACCCGGCACTTTCCAGCGGTGAAAGGCAACGTCTTTTACCTCGCCGTATTCTGCGAAGGCCCTGCGGATGGCGTCGTTCGGGACGTCGAACTCCACCCAGTGAAGCCTCACGCGGAGCTTTTGCATGACCGGGTCCACAACGGGGCAAGTACGTCCCTTAACGACGATTCGTCCCGCCTCGACCAACTTCTGTTCAGCCGCTACGCTCCACAGGTTAAGCAATTACACGTGGGCCATTTGGTATGCCGCGAAACCCACCATTTTTTTGAGGACGCCTACCGTTTCGAGCGGCTGTCGGAAGTCCTCGATGCGATATGGCCTTCCCTGAATGTCGCCGTGCATCACGACTGAACATTCCACTGTTTCTCCTGATGATAACGGTGGCAGAATAATCGTGCGCGCCTTGTCGGCTGACAAAACCGAGTCACCGCGGCCGACACCGGCCGTTATCGCCGCTCCTATGGAGCACATGATCCCGCGTCCGTCCGCAATCGCTGCCGGAAGAAGAATCGCTCGGCCACGCACTCGCTCGCCGCCAACGCGCGTGGCAATATTAAAATAAAAATAAAAATGAGTTTGATATTTGAAAGGTGCCTTGATTTTAATAATTATAGGATGTCTACATAATTCAATGATCTGTAATTTTTTCTTCACCCTTCTACTGGTCAAGAAGACATTATTTAAACAAGCTACGGCGTTGACGTCACGGCCGTATTTGGACTAAGAGCAAGCACTCGAAAAACTAAGGGCAGATCAAGGTCCGCTCTCTCTCCAAAACATTAGAAATGGAAGAATGAATTAAGCTTTCAGGTTCATTCACACAGGGGCGTTTCATTACGCCTTCTTACGTTACGTTAATCCGTACGTAGCGAGCAAAGCTACTCCTTATTAGCTATCACGCTTCATGCGAAACACGGATGTCCCGGTGATTCACGACGTAAGCAGCCGTAAGACTCCGTAACTTAACGTAACGTAAAAAACTAGGCTGTGTAAACCAACCTTCAGTTTTATCGAAATCTTTCCTTCAAGGTTTCATCAGTCTGCCTTTTCTAGCATTAAACTGTATTTACGTATCTGAATTCAACGCTTACCACGGTGTTTTGGGCGTAGTTTCGGTTGCGAGTAGTGTAGGAGCGATTGTCATCGTTTTTCTGTGGTGCCTGTGGAAGTTTCCCGCACCTTTTTTTCTAATAACCAGATTTTCTACGAACCTATTTCAGCCGATAACGCTTAGCTCCTTCTTTCCTTTGTTGTCTACAGTACACTTTTCGTAAGACTCCAGCATCGCCTTGTTATAGTAACAACAAACCAAGCGGTTTTATTTTTTTTATTAAATTTTTTGTCTTCGTGATATTTTATCTAGAAAACTGTGAGCTCATGTACTTCACTACGCTTTAAGTGGTCATATTCTCCATGGAATAAAATCCAACCTCCTGCCCTTTAAGTAAGCACACAAACACCGTAGTTTACTAATATTTCTCTACTATGGACTTCTTCTAGACGAAAACTTTCCTCGGCTGCAAACCCAGGTTGAATATTTTGGACTACTCGTAGTGTGGCAATTTTCTGTTTAACATATGTTCTTTAAAATAACAGCCTGTTCCAGCGGTATTAGAAGAAGAAATCACGGCAATTTATACTCCGTGTAGAGATATAAAAGCCGATATTTTAATATAGTCAAGGCACTTTTAATATTGACTTTGCAGGGTATGTTTAAAAATAATTAGGGGAGAACATAAAAAATGTTTCAAGTACATTTACACTATCGCACAACATGAAGAGTTCAAATGTTGGTGACACTATTTTTGTATTAAAACTGAGACTTAATTGGTAACGTAACTATTCCTCAAAATCGAGAACAAGGATGTATTGATGTGATATGCATGAATGCGCGGCGCTATTCTTTCACATTGAAATCCACATATTATATTCTACTGTCAAATTTTCTTTTTTTCGGGAATTCGCTTATCTTTCGTTTCGCGCTTCATTTGTGAAATGTATGAATAATAATTCGCTCCATTGTTTCGCAGCCGCCGGTGTGCTTCTTTGAGCAGTTCAACTGAAACATAAATATCACGTAAGCGGAGTGGTGGGAGGTACTACACATCAAAAAATTCGGCGTATAAATCCACAAATTGTTTTTTTAATCTTGCTTAATATAAAATATAAATTACGTTTTAGCGTCGTTTTTCTTATTACTCTTTATGTTACTAATTAAAATTATCTTTATGTTATTTTAGTGGCCGTTAATGACCAAGTGTAGCTGCACAACGCAGTTTTTCATTGCAAGCATTATACTGTTATATATTGTTTGATACTTAATGGTTATCAAGGTAAATTTGGGTCCTGTTAGTACAATACGTACAAACATTTTCTTTAAGGAAGTGTCGTTGCAAATGATTAGTTTATTTACTTGGTAGAGCACACGTATTTTTATCATGTATTACTATAGTCACCATATCTCTTTCAGAAATGGGAGGACTTCTTATAATAAGTTTAAAAACATAATTTGCAAAAGCAAAAAAAAAGAGTAGCATTGTTTTTTACAAATGACATTATAGGATGTTCCTCCTCCGCCGTGCAATCTTCCCCAGACATTCCAATGATGCGGACAAACGCAAAAAGAGGGAACAGAGCAGCAGGAGTGGAGAACGAAAAACGTTGCAGGAAACTACGACGTCGACGCCGCTTTTTTTAATAGGATATACACACTCCTTGAGGTTTCCTCACCGCAACTAAAACGCTCACGCGGATACGAGACAACACATTGGGAGTCTAAGTCAATAACAACGTCTGGTGCGCATCCTTTCATGGGAAAGTACGGCTGGAAACTCCAAAGACCCCGAAATCCATGGATACTACCAACACTAACGCCACGTTAATAGCGCTTAGCTTAGGGGAGCTACGTGTCATAAGCTTTTTCTTTTTCAAAAGGACATCTGTAGATGTGAATCATTGATGGCGGATCTGAGTTGTATGCAATAAAGTAATTAATGATATGTAATGATAACAATGAAGTAATAATAAATTAATAAGTCAGGCAAGATGACTTTCTCAAATGAACGTACTTTTATCAGAACAGAAAACAGTTTTACGGCTGAAAAACACTGGTAAAGTCCTGTGGTCCAACGCTCAACATGGTGAGTAGCGCTTTAGCGCGCGCAGTGGGTGACACGCCAGCGCGATCCGCGAGTACCCCCAATTATTTGGAGAGCCAATCAGCACACGTGAAATCGCGCACAGCGCTCGCTAGAGTGCCCTGCCTGTACCGAATGACACGCGCTCGCGTGTTCTCTTTCATAATTCGGATAACTCCTACATTAATGGCTGTTCTAAATACTACAAATGTTTTTACAAAGTGTCTAGCGTTACGTCTGACATAACCCAAGTTACGTCCAAATCTCCGCCTTCCTAGGTTCACGGGGAAGAAAGAGAGGAGTGAGCGGAGGAGGGTTAGGTCTGCGCGTTTCAGTGCTCCGTTCAGACGTAACGCTGGCCACACCGATTTTTTTGTTAAAAAAATTATCGATTACTTTTGAATCCAAGGCGGATTACGGCCCATGCAGTGAGAGGTATGAAGCCCTGCCTGTGGTCGAACCATTTGTTTCCACGTTTTCCTTGGCTCGGAATGATCCG
>JAZHYW010007262.1:0-11975 GCA_037355805.1 Ixodes ricinus | reverse complement strand
CAGTGGCCAGAGAGCTATTTTTGCAAAGTTCTATACCCACTTTCATCTTGCGTCCGGACGCAGCGGACGCTACGAGCTATCTTAGCCAATCCCGTTCTGTGGACGTGGCCCGTGATACGCTTTCCGCGCGTCGCTGGGCCCCCTCTTTAAGGTCACGTGACACTCACACGGCCTCCGATTGGCTCCGATGGCTCGTAACATCCGCTGCGCTTAAACGTAAGATGAAACGGAGTATAGCAACTGATTTCATTGTTGCTGCAGCACCGCGATGAACAGGCCACGCATAGTTAGGACTCCCGAGGAGCAGAGTGAATACTACGAGCGGCGAAGGGAAAAGAAACGGCAATACGACCAGCGGCGGCGTGCTGCGACCGGCGGCGGCATTTCGTATAGTGCAGTAGGCAATCGTTGCAGGTGACAGCACAGCTTCGCTGACCAACCACCTTCGCAGCGTGGATTGGAGCCCCAACTTTTTTTACTGGGCAGGAGAAATCTCCTCGTATTTATTTATTTTTGACTTTTACACCGTTTCACCCTTTCCAACTTCTTTGACGTCTCTCGCCACCTGCACGAAGCTACAGGCACGAGACCGCCGCTTTCAGCGGTTGCGCTCACGCTCGAAAGGCCAGTTTCAAAAGGAGCTTTCGTAGGTTGGTTCCTTATCTCCGAATCTCGTAGCCTAGGTAGACGCTGCTACTGAGCATGCGCGCCGCTAGCTTTGTCTGCAGAATTCTAGGGTCGCCGTAAGCTAGCGGGGTGGCGGGTGTGGTCTCAGCTTTCGTTGCCTTGTCAGCTTACAGATGAACGGAGTGCACCTACATTCTTTCTCTTAAAGTATTTTATTTTTACAAGGACTACCATAATGAGGGCGTATGGGAAATGGAAAGTAGTGTTACAGAACATTCTTGAAAACATTAAAAAAATTTTCTAGTGTTTTCTTGATAGGTGTACGGGAAAAGTCAAGTAACAGTTGTTTGTAAAGTAACGAGTAAAGTAATTCGTTATTTTTCAGCGAAAGTAATTTGTAATGGTAATCTATTACATTTGAGGCTCGGCAATTTGTAATTGTAATCCATTACATTTTTTGAGTAACGGGCGCAAGTCTGGGTAAAACGAAAGACACATGTCACCCTGGGCAGCGGCCCTTACAAATAAAACATCGATTCTTCTTTTATGCTAATACAAAAAAGTTGTTATGCTGAACTATGTCTTATTAAGGCACCTGCTTAGACAAAACATTAAACAGTAGCAAAGGAAGAGTCACCACTCAGACCCACATCGTCTTTTCTTTAATTTTATCTTAAAAAATGCTAAATGCACGTAACAATTCTCAGAGGTCCGATTTTTCTTTGACTGTTTATTCAAACAGGCTTTTAAGCAATTATATCTATTTTATAAAATAAGAACCAACTTGACCTTACGAATTTTGCTTACCTTACTTTTACTTAATTACAAAGACACAATTTTACTAATTATTCAAGTTAAGTTCTACGCATTTGACCAACGCTATGCGGGCGGAAACGCAGGGAGAGGACAGGGCGAGAGCACGCAGGGACGCCAGATCGCCGCGAGTTCTCGTTGGAATCAATTCTGGGTAGAATCAAAGCTAGCTGCCTTCCTCTACACTGCACTTGTCGAACGTGTTTCAACGCGGAACGCAGGCGGCCGGCGTTCGCATTCAAACGCCTTCGACGAGTGCCGTGGAGACAAAGGAAGCTATTATTAAAGGAAGCTATTTTTACATCCACCCAAAACCTGGTCTTTTACGACCAAGTTTTTTTTACCATAAAAAAACCTGGTTGTAGAAGAACTCATAAGGGTTCTTCGGCTTGTTCATATTTTCTACCCTAAAAGTTATTTGAAGCACTCCCTAAAATGGTTCGTCGTGAAAAACCTATAATGGGTCCTTCTAAGCTCCTATTTTGATGCGGAAGTGCTTTGTAAAAAAACACTGAAAAGGTTTTTCGAGCTCTTTTTTTTGATAATGCAGTGCTCTATGAACAACCGTTAAAGAGTTCTTTTAGGTGCTTTTTTTTAGGAAACCGTGCTTTATCAATTGAACCTTTGAGAAGTTTTATCAGCCCTTTTTTCGATGAATCAGATTACTGTAAAGATCCCTTTTAGAGTTTTTCTAAGATATTTTAGAAAAGGGGTTCTTCATAAATAACGCTCTTTTCCTAAAATCTACATAGCAAATCAGTAAAACATTTGCAAGGAGGGAAAGTACGTGGGCGATCGTTTTTTATTTGTCCCAGTCTAATTTATTGTTTCAATGCAGTAACACGACCGTAGCATCTTACCTGACTTTTCGGAACTGCTCTTGCGGCTAGGACAGTTGTACGGTTTGCGGTACCGCGGTACGAACTTCGCATCACACGATGTCTATGCGGCTGATCTCCAAGGTTGCCATCTTGTCGAGCCGGTAGTTTAAGTTTCGACGTAGACCCCGAAAAAATGTTTTGAGATAAGATATCACAAGACTACACAAGCTATCGAAAACAAATTATACCTCGTAATCAGGAACACTTCCTGTGCTAAAAACAGTCGTAAACTTTAAATCGAGAAAATGTACCGCAGTTTCCCTTGAAACTAACAAAGTTGTCCTGCCAACAACTGCATATCTACATTAAAAAGTCTTTTTTTTTCGGCTTCTAACTTTGAGCAGAAAGCAATTATTTGCGAATACACTAACATCGTCGGAGGTAACGTTATTCGGCATCCGCATTTCACCAGGAGTTGTAAAGGCCCTGTCACACCGAGGCAGTTGGACAACTCTATCCGGCAACACGAGATCGTGTTGCCGGTAACCCTGTCACATCACGGCAAAAACAACAGTCTGGCAACCTGTTGCTGCCGCCCGGCAACCGTGTTGATTGATTTGTTGTCCGACCACCCTGTCACACCACACTAACGGCGGTGACAACACAGGGAACACTCCGCCATCTTGGTTGTTGACCTTCGTTCGTGTGCGGCGCGGAATCGCTAAAAATGTGACTCTACAAAGTGCTAGCGCGTTCCAAGGGCCGGAAATGACCACGGGACGGCATCAACCAGTGACTGTGATTAGAAAACTTGGCACGGGGAGTATTTTCGTTCCTTTATTTTATCAAAATGTTCTTCATTCGCTGACAAAGGGGATAGCCCTAATTGAGGAAAGTGAGATCGCTGATATATGTTTGGGGTTTACGGCCCCCGGTATGAAGTCTTTCTGTCCGGTACCTTCTTTCATGCAATTTCTATTTCTACTGTAAAATTGAGTTACCACCGGCCGTACCCCAAAGCGTCTTTTGGAGCGTGCTGTTGAGCTGAAGTGAGAGTGCTTAAAACGTTCGAAACCGACGCGATCGGCCTTCATAACAATCAATGAAAAAATATTTTGCAAATCTGTCCGTTTGCCTACCGCCTGCTTTGTGATCGCTTCATTCTCCAAAACGTCATAGGTATTTTTAAAATAAATCAGGTGTCTGGTAGCGGCTCTTTCCTATGGTCGGTGACAGGTGAGGAACGAAGTGGAAGGTCCTCCCACCTCTTTCCACTTTGGTAGAGCGAACGCTGGAGAGGAGGTCGCCTCCTCTCCCGCGTTCGCTCTACTAAAGTGGAAAGAGTTGGGAGGAGCTTCCACTTCCTTCTTGACCTGTCACCGACTATTGTTCCAAGCATGAGCAATCATTATCAGTGTGGTCGTTTTATTGCTTCGATTTTTTAATTCTTTGCTTTTCTGGATTATTGTTATTATATTTTATCAGCGAGTGAGTAGGCGGGCCATTTTATTTCACTTGCAGTACCGTGAGGTGGTCTCTCGGCAGTTCTAATTTAAACACCAGTTTGAACGTTCACGACCGTAGCTGTGACCATTTCGACAATCGATTTCTGTAATTACGCAGTAAAAACATTAATCAAAATATTTTAGCTGCATACGAGCCTTAATGACTGTTAAATTACGTTTTCTCAACCTTTATTTGAGTAGGACGTTATTGATACGGAACTAGCTCTGCCATCGAAGCTATGTGTGTTGGGGTGTTGCCGGCAAGAAATTCACTCAGCCAGCGATCAGAGCAACACACGTTGTTCAACACAAGCTGCGCTGTTTTTGTTGACGAAAGCTGTCATATCGAGGCAACGTTTTCGTTGTCGTCCATGTTGTGCTGCTGTTGCCGTGATGTGACAGGTTTTCGGATAACACAGGGAGCGAGCAACAATTTCGCCGACTGTTGGACAACGTGTTGTGTTCCTGTTGCCGCCGTGTTGCCTCAGTGTGTGAGGGACCTCGGCCAATAAGCGGGGGGTCACATGGCTCATAGATCATTAAAAAGACAGTCTGCAAAAGCGAGTAACCGCAATATCCATGGTTCGAATCCCGCATGCCAAGCTTTCTCTTTGAACTCATTGCCATGCGGCATTCGAAGCCGGGGTCGCACTGCTTATACATCCTACAATATACAGTCTGCATAGAGATTCGAACGCGAGTCACCAGGAGATCCATGCTTCGAATGCCGCAAGCAATGAGCTCAAAGAGAAAACTTGGCACGCGCCATTCTAGCAGTCGATAGAATACGCTTCGGCCACGATGCCCAAAGCTTCGTTACGAAGCCGCCGAGGTTTGTGGTGTCCGCGTGTTCATCATCCGAAGCGAGATAGAAGTTTGTGCTTCGCGAGATGCACCGAAGGCCCCGAGTGGATTTCCACACGGGCGACTCAGAACACTGCGCCACTTCGTCGAGGGAACACAGGATTCGTTCGTCCGTGCGTGGTCAGCAGGACTCTATGCGACAATACATACGAGAATCACCCATGCTGGCAATCACCTTGCAAACAAAAACAAAAATGTTGGATGATGCTTAAGCTTAAAAGAGTGGAACGCGAAAGCAATACCGGGCCCCGTTCGCTTGGCTTTCTCTTTCGCCGTGCAAGCTTGCCTTATATGGCCTAGCCAATAACGTGTCTGGCTCGTAACTGAAGAATCGTCGGTTTGAATCCCGCCTAAAAATTTTCAAATATTTATTTAAAGCAAATAAATTACCTTATGAACTGATATCAATTGAGACATGCAGCAACCTTTAATTCGTATTACATGTCATGATTTAATCACTTTCATACCACGCGTGATGTCACGTTTGAAGAAAGCGTTGTAGGTTGTTTGAAATTTCTGTGCGAGGTCATGTGGCTGTGACGTCATGACCCTACCAACCAATCAAGATTTTCCCATGACGCGACCGAGGCCGGAATTTTCGAGACAAACTCCTTAACGCTCTCGCGTAAAAAAAAAAAAAGGGTCGCCACGTGTATGCATGCAGACTGTCTTTTGTATGACGTATAAGCAGTGTGACTGACGCATTAGGGTTGTACCATAACTCTATCATATGGCAATCCCGCTTTATCTATCTCTTAATGAAGGATTATAAGAAATGAAAAAATGGTAAAAACGAATATGTTTCTAATTTATTTCCAAATTGCCAATAATGTGCACAGCAGAGTGTCGAACCGAAATTTATATCGGTTCGGTTCGGGTTCGGGTTCACGGCTTTCGGTTCAGTTCCGGTTCAGTTCCGGGAGCAAAAAATAACGGTTCGAACCGGTTTGAACCGGTTCGAACCGGTTTGAACCGCTAAATTGAGAATATTTTTTCCGCGTTGTTTTGGCTATAAGCACTTTTTCCACCGTGAAACGAATAATTATACAGCTTTTTATCATCCGTACAATCCACGTTTACTTCACGAACCAAACATTAAAAAGAAATGGATCTGTTTACTTTTGACGAAACAGTAAACGAAAAGCTAGATTAACATACAACTGGTTATGCTTAAACGCTCAAGATCTGGTTGTTTACCTCAGTCTCATATATTTTACCTGAATTGATAGGTATCACGAAGTCTGGTAGGTCGCCTAAAATACCCGTGATTGGTCAAATTTGCGTGGCAGTATTAAAAGTTGAATCCTGTGATGTTGAACTTAAAAATTAATTTCAGTGCACGAAATCATAGAATGGGCACCTCATCGCCATATATATCGTGAAATCTAATTTACGAAATACGTTTCACAATATATATAACGACAACTGAACTAGAAGCAAGCATATTTTCACAATGTCACGAAAATTTTAGGACAAGCCCTTGCAATCTACCGTTTATAGAAACACTGATCGGCAATCACAACGCTTGTTTTCATGACCGGAATTGTTTAAACTCAGCACGGGGATGTAGGCGAATAATCATGCAGAAGAGTTATCCGATTGATCGCTCTCATTTATACCTACCTTCATACTCAGATCGAATCTGGCCTTTTATAGCGCGTACTCAAGTGAACATCTTCGGCCTAGCTTGGCTGTTGATGTTCTTGACAAGATGCCGGTAAACTAAATTTGCTAAATAAGTATCGCACTTGCTAATTGGTGAGTTTTTGTTAATTGAAATAAACTACTATTTCATACTATGACGTTGGAGGTACTTAATTGGTCACTTTCTGAGGGTCTGCGTGTTCCGCCACGCGCCCCTTTGCATATTGTTTTTGTCCAGCCCACAGACACATAAAGATGTTGTTCATCATATAAAAAAGGCAATAACAGACTTCTGTTTGAGATGGTAAATAAGTGTCAAGAACACATAGTTATTTAAATCAGCTTCAAAATCAGACCTTTGTTTAAGCTCTCCCAAATCATTTTAGACGTGGCTATCGAGGATAAAAACGCCGGGAAATATTGGCAGCGCAGATACTAGACAATTTTAGGTGCATTTATTTATTACGTATATCTTTAAGAGGATGGGGTCTTTATTTATGCTGTCAAACATTCAGTCAGCAATTAAATACTGTAAACGACTTAATTTTCGCGAAGACCTAATTTTCGCGAATTTCACGAATCTTCAAACGTGGAAACAGCGCAAAAAATTTGACAAAGGACAAGTGAAAGAAGTGCACGGACAAAGCGCTTTGTCCGTGCACTTCTTTCACTTGTCCTTTGTCAAATTTTTTGCGCTGTTTCCACGTTTGAAGATGTTCAACCAACTCGCCCAACTTACCGCCTTGCTGAATTTCACGAATCGCCTACAATTCGCGAAAAATAGATCCCGCGAACAATTCTGTTAAAATGTAAACACATTGGAATCTATATTGAGGTCCCACGGGTCGTGAAAATTAGAACCCGCGAATTATTCCGAAACTTCAGCTTTGACATAAATCGCGAAATTTTGAGCCCGCGAAAAATAAGTCGTTTACAGTATATTTTATTGTAATCAATAAATTTGACTGCAGGAAGTTTACATAACCGCTTGAGATCGACAGGGGAGAACGATGCTCGAATATACGTCATCTGTAGAGCCTTGGGAAACGTGCTTTTTTGTTTGTTGTTTGGCAATGGAAAACACCGGGTCGCGGGGTATTCCCAAAAGAACTGTGTGCTCACATACTAGATCTGAAGGCAAATGCACGAAATGTGCAGAGAAACAATAAATGGTATTCTTCTAAATACTTCCATTCACAACGCCTTACTGCAAAAAAATATACATAGAGATGATGCGTGCAATGATATTCCTAATTACACATAAATAGCGCGAAGAAGAAACAATATATTTCTAATATAAATTACATTTAGACATTAGCTTGTACGAGATTGGACCTTCACAAAATACTGCCTATGGAGGCGAATGTTAAATTCGGTTTTACGTGCACTTGCTTGGGGCCCTCACTCTACAACTCCGCTTTCTCGGTCATGCGCACTCTAACATCTTATTAGGCTGCCGCAGACCATCGCGAAACTGTTATATATACTGCACAAATTTACAATTTTCACATACACTTTTTGCCAGTGTTAAGAACATCGCATTTCACCAAAAAACTTAACTGTTTAACATGGTTTGCACGTGACGTCATCGCAATATATGCTGGTGGTCATTGCGATTTGTTCTTGCTGAGAAAATCAAATCCGGTGGTGCAAAATACACACTGCAGAAGGTTCGCGCTCAGTGCAACCCATGTATTCGAGAGACACAAAGTATTCTTGGTTCTTGCAACGTGGTGAGGAACGGCGCGAGCGTCTGGCACAACGATAGCGTGCTTTCTGGCAAAAGTATTTTTGCGAACCAAGTAGTTTTCTAGACGACGCTTTCTGATCTCTGCCGAAGATACGGAGCAGACGAATCTTTAGAACAATGTATGTTTTAAAACTATATCCCCCACCCCTTTCCCTCTTTTTTTTTCGTTTCGATGGTTTTGATGCTTTTTTAGAGAACACCTTCATTCCTGAGAAACTACTTCCTCCGTTTGTGGATGTTAATGTGTCAATGGTGAACAGTAATACTGCATCTATTTTATTTTTCACAGAAAAACTGTGAGGTTAGAACAAAATACGGTGGTGGTCAAAGCTTGGGGAATAACTTTATAACGACACTCCTGCCAGAATTAAAGCGGCTCTCAACGTTCGGCAGTCCCTCTGAGGCCACTAGGATAATTCTTTTCTGGTATTTCTTTCGTACATTTGTAGTTCTACTTATCGTCCGATTGACAAGCCACATTTAGTTCTTTCCATGTTCATATTCTCGGGAAAACTTTCTGAGACAGTTCAGCAACAACGAAAACATGTTTGGGTGCCTCAATGATGTGTGTGTACATGTAAATTGAGTAGTGTAACAATTTTTGAACTTTCGGTAAAAACCGCTAAGAGCTAATCCCTGACGTTGATAGCTTTCAAAAAAAAAAACATCCATTAGTTTTTTTTTTGTTCAATGGCAGACACAGGAAAAACAAAGGAAAGAAGCACCATTCCCCTCCTCAACTAACTAGGACAAGTGGCCACGTGATCTGACGCTAATTATATACTGTCAGTGTTCATCACAGTCATGCGATGCGGTTGGCAAAGAATGAAGCATGTGTTGAGCTTTAGACATTGTTAGACTTCGGCTATTCTCATCTTTGATTCAACACGAGCCATTACCCCAGTGTTTGGCAATGCGATTGTCATGAACCCGAGTACTCGACTCGCGCTCATAACAATCGAGTGCTTCACGGTGTCACGTGACTCGCAATGGGGAGTCGTAATGTCATGTGACATCACAGTGTCAACAATGCCAATAAATCATGTGGCGTTCTCAATATACCATATCCTTCGTCCAAGCGTTCGGCACATGCGCGAAGCCGCCATAACTTTCGTTCAGAGGTTGCACGCGGCAACGCCCGAGAGAGCTCGTGACACCTGGTGTTCTGTACTCGCAGAGCTCCTGCGAGGTTGTCGCTCGTGCAGAAAGACTAAAGTTCCCTCGATGCATTGCGGCAGCGGTGGCGTAGCCAAGCTGGCTGGTAAGATCGGTTAAAGGCCTGTTCACACATGCATCGGAGCGCTACAAGCATAGCGCTGACCTCGCGCTAAGCGCGTGCTGACGGGAGCGTTCACCAGCTTTGTATTGCACCGCCAAAACTGTTGCTCATGACAGGCGATAAGGAGCTGACGACACGCGAGGAGCGCTACATCAGAGCTTCGCTGTATGTGAGAACCGGCCTTAAATCGACTGTTCAATCCCCACCCCTGCCTGTTTCGATCTGGATGAGCATCGTACCGGCGTGCGGTCGTGTATCACTACTGCGTGGTGCACGTTAAAGACCCCAGGCTAGCGGTTGTACCGCACTGGCTAAATTGCTCATCTACAGCGAGTGACTCGTCGCAACTTAAAATGGCTGACGAACGACTCGCTGTATAAATATCCACAGAACCCCAATTATTATTATTATTTAAATCGACTGGACGCAGAGACTCACATGACTATTCCGCGGGGCCACGTGACGTGACATTACTGGACAGCAAGTCTTGAGCACCATGATGTCGCGTGACCACATGACACATGATTTATCACAGCGCCAATCCAAAAGCACCGCAAAAATGACATGATGAACCTCGCCCAACTTACAACACTTCTGCACCGCAAAAAGCCACAATTTTTAAAACATTGCAATTCGGTATTTGACAATTTGATCACTACATAGAAATAAAGCTGCCCATTTCTATTTCTCAAACATGCGTTCTGTAAAAAAAAAATACCGTGAACCGTTTTGAACCGGTAACCGTTATATTTTTTTCCGGTTCAGTTCCGGTTCAGTTCCAAGATGGCGGCAAAGATTTCGGTTCGGTTCAGTTCCGGTTCGGCTAAAAATAACGGTTCAGTTCCGGTTTTCGGTTCGGTTCGGTTCCGGTTCGACACTCTGGTGCACAGTGACCCTACGTAAGTACCTTGTTTTTAAAAGCATAAGAGTAAAGAAAAAATTTTGGTGGAAAACTTGTTTTTTTTTTAACCAATACATATTTGTTGCTATTCTGTGTGACCATTGCATAGATATTTACCTTCACTGCACTTTCGTAGAGCCCAAAAACATTAGATGAGGAGACGGTAATTCACAATTGGTTTGAAAATACATATTTCATTTACGAACCGATTCAAATGTGAATCTTTCATTTAATGTCCGACGTGCCCGGTAAACACGGGTACTTCAAAAGACGGTATTCATGCAACAGTCGCTTTCTTGTGCAGAATGGAGAATTCATTTATTGAAAACAAACACTCTGTATACCCAATCAGAGGGGATTAAAAATTCCTAGCGATGCGCTGCAGTTACAAGAAAAAAAGGCAATAAATAAAAGCTTTCATCAACGGAAATTTCCTCACGAATGGATGTAGGAATTTTGTTTTCCCATGTGTGATTTCGCCCCAGTCGTGGCAGCTGCTATTCGCATGTGTTTACTAATCACGTCCGCGGGCCTAGTTCCCCTAGGACACTAATGAGGACGATTTTCTTTCAGTTTAATCACACGTATTCAATCATTTCCAAAACACTCGAGAAATTTGTGTCCTTAAGCTTTTCGTTTCTGCTTTTTATTAGGAGGATGCCGTCCTAATTTTAAAGTTCAAGCAACATAATTATTTCAGTTATTGTGCTTTGATATTGAGATTTGAGGAAGTTCCGCAGCCGCACGCGTATAAATTCTAATTTTCCTTACAGGGGCCCTGCAATCATATTTAAGCGTCTACTCTTTTTGCGGTTTCCACGTCTCTTGGGGTTCGGGCAAGCCAGCGGGCGCGGAGAGAGTAACTAAATATCAGTGCGTCATATTTTAGCCGAACGACGCGGAAACCTCCTCCACCTACGAGGGCGACCCGCGGTATCGAAAGCGCGCGATATGTGACGTCTTTGGTCCTGGGCTTACTACTACGGTCAGAGCCGCTAAAAGCTCCTTTTTAGTCGAAATACAAAATATAAGTGGCGCGAACCGTTTCAATTTATTTATAAAAGTAGTTTTTGTTCAGTATTTTAGATCAGAAAAGAAACAAATGCCGTTTAGAAAGTACGGAAACAAGAAATGACCCGTCGACATACCCGCCACCAAGCAGTGGAAAAGGCGGCGCATACTAGAAAAGGTGTAGTGGGATCAGGCGCCGACGACCGGCGAACGTGAAATCCCGGATGTACGCGGCGGCGCTGCAGGTCGTAGCGATCCAGGGATCCGGTCTCCGAGCGTTCCGAAGGCCTTCATCGAGCAGCTTTGTCTTGCGGTTTCGCCGTTTGGCGGTATGGCAGCGCGAAGTGGCTCCCGTTCTGAACTGATCTTTACCCCGTGTTTGCTGTTGTTTGTGGCTAATGAAGTGTCATGCCGAATTAGTGTTTAATCGCGGAGCAAATGCAATGCGAGCCGCCCTGGCTGCCCGCTTCATTCAGCCTATCCAGAACATGCTCTTGTGGCGCCCTCTCGAGCCGTCGACACGGAGTGCGGCAGCCGCGACCGCTCGCTGAGCTCACTACCCCTCCTCTAGTTCACGGCCACTCAAGCAACCAAGGACGTCATGAAGGAGGTTATTTTTTGCTTGTTTTTGTAATTTTAATTTGCCTATAACTTTTAAACTAAAGCGAAATTCGAGAAAAAAAAGTTTCATTAAGTTACTACGTTCAGTGCGCTCAGGTTCGGTGCAAATTAAAAACCAGTAAAAAAGCCCTTGCAGGGC
>JAZHYW010007261.1:0-60091 GCA_037355805.1 Ixodes ricinus | reverse complement strand
TTCTTCACTTCTTGTGTTAGTTGTTCGTTATTTACTTTGAAAGCTCGATGGAACTTTTGATGCGGGCAAGACATCTAAAACTTCCGTCAACTCTCGACAAAATGGTTTTGCCTGAAGCATTTCGTTTTTCAAATGCGGAACGGATCCGGCACCTCTCCCGTAGTGCAATCTGCGCAACAATGAGACTAGAAAAAAAATTCTGACCGTTTCGCCTTCCCCGACGTGCGTAGCCTGATAGCAAGCAAATGTCGCGGTGATGCCATTCTACGTTCAGCCGCCCATTTATCTGCGCCCCAGCCACGGCCTCTACAGACTCAGTAATCTCCTAAATGACGCGACTTAAATTCGAAAGAAGAAACTTTCTTGTAGAGAAGCTTTTCTTTAAGCGTGTGGAAATTATCAATTTCTCTCCTTCGCGATGCGTAGTATTATGTCCTTATATATGAATTAGTGGTCTTCTCTAGACATCAATCATTAGCATAATTGTCGGTAATATAAATTCGTTACAAGTTTCCGCATCATAGGCATTCAACACGATCTCTATACGGCCAGTCCATCGTAATTATCCTTTACAGCCATGAACACCACGTGTCATCTGCAGGCACCGTAGATACAGCAATCAATGCTGTTAAACACTCATTAAAAAAAAAAGTGGCTTTAGGCTCGAAGGAATTTGTTGGTGAAAACAAACGATGCCGGCTTTTGGCTGCCCTGGGTCCCAATTACATCTTTCTGATGGTAGGGGCGTGGTGCAGTTGAGGCTGCATAGCACGATGAGCACACCAAGCACTTCGTCTCGGCGACGGAGCCGACCGAGGACGCCTTGCTTCTTTGCTTGTCCATTGCGGGCACTTTTCCGCACAGATTCCTAGTCTGCGAAGAGGGTCGAGGACTTTTCGGTGTAGGCCGTTTCTGTGTAGGACGTTTCGGTGCGGACTTTTCGGTGCACGGACATTTCGGTACACGGTCAATAGAGATCACGAGATTTTTTTTTTTAGTTTTCTCTAAGCGTAATTAGCACTATTTTAGCTACAAGTTTATTTTTCTCTTTTTTATTCATTTTTTAGACTTGGATAGTTCATTTACGGCCACTTACTTATATACCACCTAAGTAACTTCGTTAGGCGCAGTACCATCCTGCGTGAGGATTGGAGACGTTGGACGTTATGGTTCATTTGTCGGTGTCTCTTTTCCAACGTACGCACTAGTCGAATCACTCGTCTCGGGTAATTTTCGACAATCTCAAGCTTCTTGCTGTTGGGGCGTTTCCTACACAGATTACCAATAATAATGCCCACACGTCTACAGATGGCGCCGAGAACGCCTGCATCGACCCAACGCGTAAACACGATGTGATGCGTCTAGTGCGTACGTTGGAAAAGAGACACCGGCAAATTCAACATAACGTCCAACGTATCCAGTCCTCCCGCAGGATGGTGCTGCGCTTAACAAAGTCACTTACGTCGTAAATGAGTAAGTGACCGTAAATGAAATGACAAAGTCTACAAATTTATAAAGTGCGAAAAAAAATCACTTTTACCTAAAACAGTGCTTATGACAGCAATAAAAAAAAAGAAAAAAAACTCGTGATTCTGAATAACCGTGCACCGAAATGTCCGTGCAGCGAAATGTCCGCGCACCGAAAATGTGCAGATCCCCTGCGAAGTGTAGCCACCGTTCGTGCGTTTCTATTTTTGGCGTTCAGCAATATCTGGCGGAAGGACGGAATACGAGACCTAGAATCAAATTACTACTGAACTTATAATTGAAACGATGGTTCGAGGATGACGGACGGCTCTCTGAAAGCGTCGATGCCCTCCGGCCAAGAGAATGTGCGCGACTTTTCAGGGCGCACCTGATCCTAGCGCTTTCTTTCCAATTAATTATATTCTGCAAATCAGCCTTATGTTTATCCGAGCACGACTGAATCGATGTAAACATCTTATAGATAACACCCCTCTCCTAATTGCCCCCTGTTTGTAATTAACCGATTGCCAGCCCGACTAAATTATTCGGCAGTTTAAGTCAGTTTAATGCCACGCGGCTTTTATCCGGCAAGTTTCATCCGGGAAGCCTCATCCGTGAAGCTTCGTGCGAGAAGCTTAAGGAATTGTCGGGCATATGTTTGGAAGGCTTAATCCCGGTAGATAGACGCGAGTGTTTTAAATAATCTTGCAGCAAATATTCACGCTTCTAGTACTTCCAAAGGACAAGGTGGAGAGTGAGCGTTTTCCAAGAGCCGTGAAGTGTATTCCAGAAAGACTTGTGCTCGTTACTTGAAAAAACAAATGGATTATGATTACAAATTACCGAGCCTCAAATGTAATGGATTACCTTTACAAATTACTTTCGCTGAAAAGTAACGGATTATACTTTACTCGTTACGTTAAAACTTAATTTCACGTTACTTTTTCCGTACACTTATTCAGAAAAGAATAGAAACAATTTTGATATTTTTTCAAAAATGTTCTGCATTACTACTTTTCATTTCTCAGACGCCCGTATTATGGTGGTCCTTATAAAAATAAAATATTGTATTTGAGAGAAAGCATGTAGGTGCACCCCCTTCACCTGTAAGCTGACGAGGCACCGAAAGCTGCAACCACACCCGCCATCCCCCTAGCTTATGCCCTCCGGAAATGATCCCTGAAATTATGCAGACAAAGCTAGCGGTGCGCATGCTCAGTAGCAACGTCTACCTCCGCTGCGAGGTTCGCAGCTAAAGAAGCGATCTACGAAAGCTCCTTTTTGACTCGTGTGTTTCGCCTGTTATTCACAAGAAAAGAAAAACTTGGTTCTAACGTTACAATGTATAGCCAATTAATGCAGAATGGAGGTGTCCCAGCTTACCTTGATGTGTTTCCGTAGATTCGAGTTTGTTGTTCTTGTCTTTGACAATGTATGTTTTTTTGGCAAGCAAAGTATGCACTAAAACTCTAGGTTTCCGTTCTCTTTAATGCCCTGAATTTTTTTACATCTCATTAAAAGATGGCCATGGAGACGGCGGACACTCCATGACCGAAAACTCGACCAGTCAAAGAAAACGTGCCGGTAAGGGGTTATCGGTCGTTCATACGTTCTCACTTTCATACCAATATTCGTGGAGGCTAGGGGAGGGGAGGGCATAGAGCGCGAGAGAAGCGATGGCCATCGGTCTCACAAAACAATTGAAGATCGCACCACTTTTACACGTTCCCTCTCTCTCTCTCTCTCACTTTCTGTCAGCACTCCTTAGATAGCCTAACCCCCTTCATTTATGTTAACAGTTGACTGTAAAGTGAGGAGTGAAATCGACCATCATGCCCAGAGAAGTAAACCAAAAAAGTATTGTCCGCACCCTCGAAGACGATGCTCTTAGCCTCACGCCGGGCGCTTTTCAATCGTGCCTCAAAAGCGTGCTAGAATAAAGTAGGGCACATCAAAGACAAAGAGATTTAGACGCGAGGCTACATCGTCTGTTACACGAGTTGTGAACTCGCGAATCGAGAGGGTACGGATTCGCGTTTGATATCTGTTCAGTGGGGGAGACATCGAAGAAGTTGGAGAGGGTGAAACGTTTTAAAAGACAAAAAAATAAAAATAAACACGAAGCGCCTTTTCCTTCGCGGGAGACGAAGAAAAACACGATGGAAGGCGACGGAGAACCTACTCGGCGTTGTCTTACTTGATCTTTGTCTTTCATATATTTGTACATGCTTTGAACGTTTTTTTAGCGGTTCTAGTGACCGGTCATACAAAATCTCGAGTGTTCTTCTCGGCTATTTTCCCTTTCCTGATGTTTTCTATTTTCTTGAACTTGCTGTCCTTGTGCTGCTGGATGTTCTGCTTGTATTGCTCCAGTTACTGTATTATGCTCATGTTTGTAAGAAGTAGCGAGAAATTACATTATTCCGTTGCCACTCTTTTGTAACCAAATCAAATTACAAATTACTTCAGAAAAGAAGTAACATGGCAATTACAAAACCACTTGAAAAAGTAACGGATTACAAGTAATCCGTTACTTGTAAAGGATTACTTTCAAAGTCTGTTTTTAGGTTGGCATACAACGACTGAAATATATACTGTGTTAAGGGTAACTCGTTTCAAGGAACGGCGTTACCGGTACCGCGTTACTCTTTTGCCTAACATAGTTATGTACTCGTTACATTTTACAGTAACAGGTAACTTACTTACGTTACTTATTTTAAGTAACGGGTAACGTAATTACGTTACTCGATACATCTTTTTCCTCAAGATCCGAAAAAAGTACACTTAAAGCTTTTTTTGTTATTATACTTTGTTTTATTTTAAATCCAGACGCAGCCGACGCTACTGAGCTGATGGGACCAGTGAGAAGCGTGAAATGGGGACCATCCTGGCGTTCTTCATTTTTTGTGTGAGTGTTCTACTATCGCTGAACCAATCAGAAACAAGAAGGCCCAGTGACTTGCGCTTTTGACGCTGTTTGATTGGTCACATTATCCCGTGGCGCCGACTGCGTGTGGACATGAGCTGAAACGTGGTATAATAGGCCATTTGTCGGGGTCACCCACGCTGCACCGGACTGTTTTGATTTTAGTATATTTGAGGCGCCATGTCAATAATTATTGCATTCATTCCACATGCCTTCAATATTTTGCCTGTCTTTTACCCGCGCAAAAGTCCCACTTTAAAGAAAAATACCAAACACCCGCGCCCTTTCTCCCAACGTCAAAAAATGCTGTTGCTCCCCCCCCCCCGAAAGCTGCAACCACACCCGCCATCCCCAAAAAAGAATTGCTGTTAACGTTAATTTATAAAAAAAAACGCCAAAGTAACGTGCGTTACCTTTTATTGGTATACGGTAACGCGTCCCTTTTATTTTGGGGTAACGTAGATCGGTAACACGTTCCTTTACTTTGCAAGTAACTAGTGACGTATTTAGTTACTTTTTTCTGTAATGTCTGCAACAATGAATATAACTAAAGCGTGTTGAGAAATGTGCTCTGCTGCATTCAAATGCAATGAGGAGAGCAAATGGGACTAGTCTACCCTCTAAGAATAAAATAAGGAAAAAGATAGCAACGGCGCGTCTTCCTCCCTTATACTGACGCGCCCCCAAGCGGACACAAGAAGAAGGAATCAACAGACGTTTTTCTCCATCTCCAGACTGACTTATGGTGGCTATAAGGGGAGGTGTGCCGAACAGAAAATCGATAGCATGCCACTTGTTCATGACGTCGGTGACACCGGTAATCTCCACCTGGTGCCATCGGGCGGCGCACAATGGCACCACGCGTAGAAGTGCGTCCTCCATGAGCACGCGTAGTACGAGACGCTCTCGTGCCCCGCGCGCTCGCGCACAACACTTCCGACGCTTCACGCCACACCCCTTCGAGCAGAAATGCACCGATATTCTGGCTACAGCACCACTTTTTCGTCGTGAGGTGGCGGCACGTCGAACTACCCAAGAATACGGAGTGCTCGGTACACCTACCCCTATAGCTATCATAGTAGACTAGACAAAGTTTCCACCCTCCCGCCTCATCTTCTTTCGGTTTCGTTTTTCGACCGCGTCGCGCGCATTGTTTAATAAATGTTGTTGAGTTGATTGAACTTTAGTGGCAGCGAAGGCCGCCTCTAATTCTGTCTTCCAGTCCAAACGTGCAGAACATTTCGGTTGCATTGACGTTTTTACCACTCATATTATCAAACGAGCAAACAAAACCGTTAGAAACAGCGAAGCTCCGGAGCAGCGCCAGCAGCGCTAAATACACTGGACTAAGATGGCCGCCTCCACTGATCTTTATGACAATTGCTCCAATTGCTGGATCGCGCATCCCCGCTTGTTCGCTGCAGCGCGAGTGCGGGCAGCGGACGGCCATCTTGCATGCAGAAGTATTTCGTTTCGCTAGCGTTGCAGAGGCTGGCGGCAGCGTGCAAAAGATATGGTTTTTATTCGTTCGTCGTCATTCGCCGAACATTTTTAAAACCATTTGTAAAGGCTGAACTCCATGCGACGAATATGCTGCGAATAACCGACGAATTTTGCCTGGCGGCTTTTGCTCTGCGCGTGGAACCAACACAGTGGCTGCTACGTCGCGCGCAAAGCGAGGGAGCCGTCGGGCGGCGTTCGCCAGTTATTCGTCACATAATTCGTTCCATGGAGTTCAACCTTTAATCGGTATCCAACCGTGCGAAGGCACAGAGATGCAGCGTTTCGGCGTGCCAAAGAAGCTTTGATCGTGCCGCGAGACCGGCGAAACTTACTGTTCACGAGTTGCTGCTTTTTCCTCCGGTACCGCGCTTTCGTAAACATTTCCAAGTATTCTAAACGGCAAGTCTCAGCGCTACGCCGCGTGAATGTGCTTTGCGAGTGCAATGTGCGTGGAGCCGTATGTGCCTCTGGATCAGCGACTCTAAAGACTGTATTTGTAACTTGCGGCACTCGCGGTCCAGAAACGAGCTTGATCCAGCGTCCAGTAGCGGCAAAAAGGGAAGGAAGGTAAGTATTTTTTTTTGTAGTTAGAAGATTTAGCGAATACCGCGCACGACGGCTTCTCACCACTGATTAGCGCCGGCTCAATATCAACCTATACTTAGTTGCACTTGACGTTCGAGCGCGGCTCGCCTAATCGGTCAACAGATTGCACACGACAATATGGGCCCCGCTTCAAAGATTTTCACTCTCGCCGTCTTATACTTTTGCCTTCGAAAACCCTCCTTGCTCCGCAGCGTTGCTCTATTTGTGTTCCCATGAAATCCATTAGAGTAGATTTGCAACATAGCCATGGTTAATGGTGCATTAAAGCACATACAAATTTAGCCTCCCCCCCCCCCCCCACCTTTATTGATAGCAGTTCACTGGAACAGCTGGACGATCCAGAACTCCGTGGCCGATAAACAGGGTGTTTCACGTAAAGTGGACAAATTCGATATTGCAAAAACTACTCGTCGCAACGAAAAAGGCTTGTGTCGTTTTGGTCCTGGGCCAAGGGCCTATTTAGGAAAATTATTAAAGTGCGAAATAATTAGATATTTTTTTATTTTTGCGTAATTAACTTTTTTAATATTGTGTTTAAGGGCATAGATTCAAATAGAAAATTGCTCAGCATCATTGAAAAAACCGCCAAATTCGACGGGTTTTAGGTTTCAATTTGCAATCGGAGCACATCTCGGCCCCGACGGCACCGCGCCCCATGGAGAAATAGTGCAACCAGCATCTGCTGCATTGCGCGAGGACAGCGCAGCAGAGGTTTGTTGCCGTAAAATGCTGCGCGTGCCTTCTGTCATTCTGCAATTTGTTGATTTAGTGTGTTTCGGTGATGCTGAGCAATTTGCTAATTGAAACCATGCCCTTAAACATAATATTAAAAAAGTTAATTACGCGAAAACAATTAACAATCTAATTAACCCGGACTTTAATAGTTTTCTTAAATAGGCCCCTAGCCCAGGACCAAAACGACACAAGCCTTTTTTTATTGCGACGTGTATTTTTCACCATATTGAATTTGTCCACCTTTGGTGAAACATTCTGTTTATATATGATCTAAAGACATCTACGCGCGACACACCTTCAAGACGTTGGCGCGGCGTCGATTCTTGATCGGTATCCAAGCGTGCGAAGGCACAGAGATACTGCACTTTGGCGTGCCGAGGAAGCTTTGAACACGCCGCGAGACCGGCAAAACTTGCTTTCGACGAGTTGTGTCTTCTTCTGCGGCACTGCGCATTCGTAAAAATTTCCACGTGTTCTCAACGGCAAGTCTCACGGCATACACGGGGTTTTAAAAAAAAATTTTTCGGGGATGATGACAAGCGAGTACAAAACGTGTCTACAGTACGCTTCCGCCGGCCTCTGCAACGCTAGCAAAACGCAATTTTTCTGTATGCAAGATGGCCATCCGGCGGCCGCACTCTCTGAGCGGGGATGCGCGATCCAGCAATTGTCATAGAGATCAGTGGCAGCCACCTATTACGGTGCGATGTTTCGACGTTGGCGAGATATTTGAAACCGCGGAAACTGCGTCCAAGACAAGTAGGTTTGGCTGTCGGGTGCCTGGGGGCCTTTTGTGCTGAGTTCGGTTCTGTTTTCCGATGCCGAGTGCCAACCGGCAATCAACGTGGTTCTGTATTCTGCGTGTCACCAACATAGCAGCAACATCGCGATGGCAGTGTTGTATGTTGTGAACACTGATCTGAATGACAATTGCTGGATCGCGCTTCCCGCTCCCGCGAGTGAAGCCACCGGACGGCCATCTTTCTCGCAGACGCTTTGCGGTTGCTAGCGTTACAGAGGCTGTCGGCAGCGTGCTGAAGACACGTTTTCTACTTCACCGAGGCATTGATTGTTACGAGCCGAAATCTACTGCTCACGCAGTTATCGTGTCCAATCCATGAACCGCGCTCGACTGTCGTTAGGCAGGTGGTTTCAATCCCACTTTGCAAAGCAAGACAGAAAGAAATGGAAAGTTTTTTATCCTCTCAATTTAACCGCGACGAGAAGCTTCTGAATCAGTGCCGGTCCGTGCAAGTATACTTGGGCCAAACAAGGACTAGTACGCCTCTGTAGAGTCATGAACAGTCCAACCCGATATTGTTACATGCTATATAGAGTTATTACACTAAACGCCAGAAGTTCAGGGTGCGCTAGTGGTCTGTTGCATTTTGAAGCAGACAGCAAACAGTCTAAATTTGACTTCCGGTAATGCATTCCTATGGGAAAACGCAAATGCGCTTTCTCTTCGCGCTCGATTATAAAAGCAAATTGTGCTTAGTGTTGTGACAGAATAAAACGGAACGTTTTACAATCGGATGTACAAATACGTGTGCCAGGGCGTTTTTCTTTGGAATTCATGGCGTTGAACACTGCGCTAAACTTGCCCAATGCACAAGTATAATACGTGTTGACGTTGCAGACTGCTATTATAGGGCACGTATTTACGCATATAGTCAATGCTATGGAGTACACAGAGTGAATCAGCTTGACAAAATACCAAAAGGATGCTAATATATGCCAAATCAAACAATCAGAACAGTTTTCAAGAACGAAGCATGGAGTTATGGAATGAAGAACACGTACCGGATTAGTAACACACTGTGCATTAGTAACAAACTGCGTTTCCGTCATCTGAATGCTATTACAGCTTGAATAAACCCTACGCACTTTTTAGTCATTCTTTTAAAACGCAGCTCTTAGGCGCCCGTTTGCGGGTTGAGCGGCGTCGGCGCTACCGCGCGTTGCATTATGGGACGTGTGACGTCACGAGGGTTACCCTCGTGAGGGTTACCCCCGTGAGGGTTACCCCCACGAGGGTGACCGTCGTGGGGAAACCCTCACGGAGGAAACCTTTATGGAGGTTACCCTTACGAGAGTTCCCCTCATGAGGGTAACCCTCACGAGGGTTATCCTCACGAGGGTAACCCTCACGGGTGTTACAATCGTGAGGGTTACCCCTTGAAGGCTACCCTCACCCCCATGAGGGTAGCATTACCCTTGTGAGAATTGCCCTCACGGTTACCCTCATGAGTGTTACCCTCATGGAAGTTACGTACGGGGGTTACCCTCCCTCACGGTTACCCTTACGAGGCCTACCCTCACAAAGGTTACGTTACCCTCACGGAAGTGAGGGTAACTCCCCGTGAGGGCAACCCCCGTTAGGGCTACCCCCTTAAGGGTTACCCTCATCCCCGTAAGGGTAACGTAACCCCCGTGAAGGTTACACCCGTGAGGGTTACCCTCACGAGGGTTACCCTCACGGGGGTGAGGGTAACCCCTCACGGGGCTACCCTCGTGAGGGCAATCCCCATGATGGTCACGAAAGTGACGTCAAAACGTTACCACCGTGACGGCACGTGTGACGCCACGTGACGTATGATGTCACACATGACGTCACGTGACGTATGACGTCACACGTGACGTCACGTGATGTCCACACATCGAACATTGCCAATATTTCTGCTAAATTTAGCAGAAATAAAGAAACTACACTGATTTCTATTATTCCCTGGCGAAGAGAAAAATCATGTACATTTTTTCATAGGAATAGACATGATGACTGGAAAAGTAGACTGTTTGCTGTCTGCTTCAATTTGCAACCGGAAGTTCCGTAGGCACTAGCGCCAGCTGAGCCTCTAGCGTTTATTGTAATAACTCTATGGTTACATGCCCCTTTGAACTGAGTGTGCAGCCAAAGCTACAAGCGCGAGCAACCCTTTGCTTTTGGCTTTGAGACGTGCATTTCTAGCGCGGGTGATCGTTCTGCGAAAGAACGATTCAAACCAGGAACCCTCGTGCTCGTAACATTGGCTGTAGTGCCAGCTTAGAGGAGCCATGTAACGATTTCTCTATTTTCGCTAAATACTACTCAAAATCACTCCCTAATTTTAATACCTGATACAACTTGTCTTTGTTTCTTTTTTTCTCTAGTCAATGACAAAAAAAAATTGGAGAAATATGATCATCGTTCATCCCGTCAACTCATCTATTTTTTTTATAGAACAAGCGGCCACGTGGCCTGGGGCCTGTCCTATGCTGTCATAGTTAATCATATCCACGCGCTGGGGTTGGCAAAGTAGAAAACGACCGAGGAGCTCCGAACACTGTTTGATTTCGGCTATTCTCATCACCCCAAATAAAAGAAAAGGAAACAAATATCACTGTTTACAGGCAGGGCACCGGCGCGTGAGCCTAGATCTGCCGAATGCTTTTTGTTTTACGAGATTTTGTTTATAAAATGCAATTTCCATGGTCACACACTGGCAAACGTGTTTTTTTTTATAATATTTTTTTTCTGTAGTGCAATCGTTTGTGAGAGGAAATATAGACCTCAGAACGCGCGCTGCCTCTAACCGGAAACAGAAAAAAAGACACATCTAGAAAATGCAAATCGTAAACGTAGACTCTTGAATATAAGTGAACCACACCACCGCACGCAGTGAATCCCTCGCGGCATAGTAACACAGCGCAGCACAAACCCATTGATCACTGCTACGTGCAATTTAGTGAGTATAATAATAATAATAATAATAATAATAATAGTTTATTTTCCATGAAGCATGGTGGAGCAAAGGGTAAAAGCATCAAGGAGGCTTGACCAGCCCTCGGCCCGGGATGATCCCGGGATGACGTCACTGCGTTGAGCGCAAAAAATGGTGCTTAGCAGACGAATGTTTCTATCTCACCGGATCTCAACTATTTCTAATGCTTTTCGTAACGACAATGCACAGAGAAAATGTATGAGCAGATTAAGATTCACATATAAATTTCACGCAGCCACGGGGAACTAAAATCTGTATTTCCCCGTTAGTATATTATTTGGAACGCTTTAAATTGGAAGCTAGAGAATAGATTATTTCTCAAAAATCAGGCTCCGTAAAGCAATATTGAGCTCAAAATCTAAAAACACAATTCCGCAAAGCGGTTAAGTTTCTTTTTTTATATTTTGAATACAATTATTCTGACGTATATAGCTTCAGTAGTTGCTGAAAAAAAGGGTCAACAATCTGCTATAG
This sequence comes from Ixodes ricinus, assembly GCA_037355805.1. Classification (NCBI taxonomy): domain Eukaryota; kingdom Metazoa; phylum Arthropoda; class Arachnida; order Ixodida; family Ixodidae; genus Ixodes; species Ixodes ricinus. Next base: position 48,619 of record JAZHYW010007261.1, on the reverse strand, counting down.
GAAATTTATGGGCTTTTCTACTGTCATATTGTCTTAGAGATTCTTTAAACAAAAGGAAGCGTCGTAGCCGTGAAACGCGAATGTATTATAAACGCAATGCATAGATACTTTTATAAATAGGGTGTCCCAAGTCACCAGGCTAGATCTAAAATGGATCGTAAAAATCGACGCCTGCACGTAGTAATCTAAACTTTTCGTCAAAGGTGTATTTCAGAGGTCGGTTTTTTCTTGTAAAATAAGAAAGCGTAGCTCCCTTTCTGTAAACAATAGGGCCAAGAAGCTTGCCAGGGTCAACAGCGGGCGGCGACGCAGACGACTAATTCGAGTTGTGGTGTGTGTTGGGCGCGCGTGATGCTAAGGTGATGCTTCACAACTCTTGTCTCGTTGAAACTCACCTTAGTTTTTGCCCAAGGCAGTTACAAACTTTGCTTCCTGACAACAAAGTATTTGTTTGTAGGAAATAGGGAACTTGCGGTTCGTAATATTTTAGCACATATTGTGAGGCAGATTACTGTGAAGCATATTAAATGGCTACATCCTATAACCCCCTACAGACTAACAAAACAGCACTTTACTTCGTTGAGAAATGTCTGGTGGTGGTACCACTTCACCTTCATATGCGATATAGTCCGCTGTAATAGACGCAGATTCGTTGTATGATTGAACTTCCTGAAAAAGGCGACTTAAACTAATCTGGGATATCTTACCTGAACGCTTTATTGTAGCGGCGGCGAAGCCTTCATGATTAATACTCTCTTAAAATGATAACCATCTATCGAACAAAATGACAGCTACCGTCAGTTTTTTTAGAAGAAGAAAGAAAATATGGGAGCTAAGGCATTCAATATGCGGTTTCGACGAAAATGATTCAAACACGAAAATAGGCTAAAGCAAGTTGTGAATTTGGCTTTGTCGAAGTTGGAGCGGAGGAACCGCATACCATTGGAGGCACAAATGCGAAAACACGCTCCTTTTTGCGGTGTTAAGGGGAGACAGAATAATAAATTGCGTGCGCGTTGTTGATACATGGGTGTTATTAGGCCACACCGTGTCTGGACGATCATTTGTCAAAAGCAGATTAGATCGTGCATGTTTATCTTAATTTTTATTCTTGGAAGGTGGAAATGTTCTTTATTTTTCAGGTGAAAAGGTTCAACGCCGTAGTTTAAACTGAACGAGCGAAACGCTTAAGCAGATAGATGTTCGTGCATGCCTTTGACTTCCATCAGCGAAATATTCTCAAGCGTGTACAAGGTTTCGACGGATTTGTAAGAATATATTTTAAAGTTTTTCAAAGTTATTAAAAACAACGCTGGACAAAGTGTGTAAGGACACAAAAACCACGCATTCAGATATATCTCAATAAGAACATTTTAATTGTTGGTTTTGACGTCTCTTAAAAATAAACAGTTGAAGTTATCCACGAGTAGACAGCGCGCGGCTTCGAGTTTGATGTTTCTTGTTCAACATGCCGTTTATTACGCGCTTAAAGATCTTCCTAAATGAACTTTTAGCAAATCTTTCAGAGCAGATTTGAAAACAGTAAAGTCACGCTAGGTCACGCAAGACGTGCTACAACATGGTTGAAGGTTAGATATCGTATGACAATCAACAGGATTCAAGACCGGATTTTTTACAATGAACGACCTGACGTTCTTTGACAGATAGTTTACCGTACCCTGTTTCATAAGAAGGCCGACCACTGTCAAAGCTACAATTTGATAGTGCCAATCACACAGCCCAAAAAGTGCTTCGTCCTGGCGCCCGTCGTGGCTGCACCTGCTGTCAACGGCCAAACCAATCACGAACAAAAATATTGCCAAGAACCAGGGCACATTCACTGAGCTTTATTGCAGTTAGCCGGTAATATAGAGCGTAAAATTTCGGTACACATTTTGGTGCTGCCTGATTGGCTCTATCGGGCTGTAAGCCTTGGTGGCGCTCCGAATTAATGTGAAATGTAATATAGCTCGGCGAGCGCGTTCCAAAACATTAGGGCTCAAATTTGTTTCGGTTAATGTATATAGTTTGTTGATACCTTCTCAGTTTTCTACGCTGAAATAATAGATTTCGACTCTAATACGTCTGGATGTCTTATCTGAAAGGCATCCATCCATGGATATCGTCTTCCGTTTTCATAGCCACGAACCGGACTACACATATATGCTTCTGAAGGTTTCCAGCTGAACGTAGAGGGAAAAATGAAGGAGGGGAGAAAAAGAGACACACAAAATTCCCTCCATTTTTTCCTCTACGTTCAGCTGGGAACCTTCAGAAGCATATCAAACCAACCAGCTCAGCTCCAGGCAGACACATAGTGAAAAAAACAAGTTCGATCTAAAATGGGCCGGGAAAGTGGGCGACTGCACCCTAATCTAAACTTTACCGCCGAAGTGTATTTTACAAGGTCGTTTTTCTGCTGGTTGTTTTTTTTGTGTGTAAAATTACAAAGCGTACCTTTTTTTTGTAAAAATAGGGCCAAAAACTTGCCAGGATCAACTGCGGACGGCGACGCAGGCGACTGAATCAAGTAGTGGGTCGCGTTTGGCGCACGTATTGATAGATGACGTCGCGAGCAGCGTCGGAAGGTGTCGCCGACAGCGAAAGAAAGCAGACGAAACGCAGACGAAATCCGTCGGCAGCACAATCGCCGTCGTTATGCAACCACGTTTTTTTCTTCAAGTTTTGTATTTGTTGTTAGAATTTATTCTTAGTAAACTAAAGGTACACTACAAAAATATTATGTTCACTTTAGTAGATCACAGTCGTCACGAGCAGTGTCGTTAAGAGAGCTTATACCAAAATGTTGTGACGGTTGGTAACCCCAACCCTGGTCCCGGGGTTCCTTTTGGGCGAGAGCGAGTGAGGAGACCGGCGAACAGATAACACAAGTTTAATTGTAGCAAATTGGAGGGAGGGTCGATGACTTAGAGGCTCACGCTTTGTTGACGACGTGCTCGTCCAGGTGTTCGGGAGGGGCAGGCAGACCGGGGCTCCCGTGCAGAGTCCGGGCTCTTGCGTTGACGTGCTTGTTGGCGACTGGCAGACCGGGGCGCTTGCTTGACGACGTGCTTGTCGAGGCGTTCTGGACACCGCAGGGGCAGACAGGCCGGGGCTCCCGTGTAGAGTCCGGGCTGGCTGGCGATGCGTCGTGGCGGTTGCGGGGAAGGCGTTCGTCGAATCTTGTTTCCGCCCAGGGACTCAGCACGGCATAACTTCTTTGTCTTCTTTCCCCTGGCCACTGGTTACGCGTCCAAAGTCAATCGACGCGCCCGTCCAACTGCCGCTCCCGCCGAAATCCCCACCGACGGCCGTCGAGTGCCCCTCCTCTCTCTCCTTCTCCTTTCCCTCGATTCCCCCATTGTTCCCAACGAGCGCGGAATGCGGGAAAAGCCCGGGTGGTCCCTCCAAGGTTGTAGGCGCGCTGTTTCCTGTTCTGCCACACCCCGGCCCCGCGAGGCAGTCATTCTCGGAACACGTGAATGTCACACCCCGGCTTCGCGAAACACCGGCTCTCTCGGAACTCCCGTTCGTCACACTCGCCCCTACTTTTTTTTTTTTTTGAACTACGTTCAAAACAATACTAAGCATCCATTTCAAGAGTCCACCCTAACCACTCCAACCACCTCCTCCAATTCAAGAATTTACATCAATGTGAACGCTCAAGAATTTATAAAACCAGGCAGGTGCATACACAAAAAGACAAGCCAAAAACTTTCTCCCTCAAAGGTGCACAGCCACGGGGTCGCCACCGGAAGGGTAGCACATCTCCCAGATCTCTTGTTCAACCACAATCTCTCCGCTCGAAGGAGGACGGACACATGCAGTCTCGATCTCTGGTCGCGAAGCAGCACCCGGGACCTCTAGCATCGGTGGAGCCAGAGCTTGTTCGAGCATCTCCCAAGTTTCGGGAGGTATATCTAACCCCGATTCCCCTCTAATGGTGTCTGTGCCGTTTGTCGTCGACCGAGGCGGACTGTCGTCTAAGGCAGTGCAGGATGGGGCCGGAAAACTGTCAGCCAAAGGAGCGCCACAGGAGGCCAAACGAGCGTCGTCATTAGCAAGCTTCAGCCGGTTTACATGCACTGTACTCTCGGCTCCGGTAGCCAGCTCTTTAACCCTTACCGTGACCGGCGTAGCGAGCTTAACTACCTGGTACGGGCCCCTCCATTTAGGTCCCAGCTTTTGCGATAGGCCCCTCCCTGGATAGCGCACGTCTAGGTAAACGCGATCCCCTCTCGAAAGTCTGGATTTCGTGATCCGCGATCATATAGGGTCTTCCGTCTCTCCTGTGAGCAACGCAACGCCTCGCCAGCGAGATCGTGAGCCGCCTGTAGCCGTAACGCCAACTCGGATTTGAAGTCGTTTAGACTACCGTAGCTTGGCACTCTCGGCGCGTCGAGGATCTCGTGGGGTAGTCGTGGGTCGCGGCCGTGGCACAAAAAAAAGGGGTCTCGTTGGTACTCTCGTGTTCCGCAGTGTTATATGAAAATAACACGTACGGAATCCAAAGATCCCAGTCCCTCTGGTCCCTGCTAACGAGGTGGGACAGCAGCCCCTTTAGCGTTTTGTTGAGTCGCTCTACGGCACCGTTCGATTCAGGATGGTACGCAGTTGTTGTTAGCTTTCTAATGTTCAGGATTCGGCACGTCTCCTTCATCAGGCGGGAAACAAAATTCGTCCCCTGATCCGTAAGAAGCTGCTGTGGAGTACCGTGCCGCAGGGCTATCTTTCTCCACAAAGGCTCTAGCTACCGTTTCCGCCTTCTGGTCCTTCAAGGGCACTGCCTCCGCGTACTTCGTAAAATGATCAACGAAGACGAGAACATATTTGTTCCCCTCTGTAGTGGTCGGAAGAGGTCCCACTATGTCGAGTGCCGTTCTCTCGAAGGGCTCCCTGACTTCGCTGAAACTACTCCATAGGCGCTCGCTTCCTCTGTCCCGTCTTCCGCAGCTGACATGACTCGCAGGAATCGCAGTGTCTTTTGACGTCCCCCGCATTCCCGTCCAAATGTACTTTGCACTAATTTTCGCCAATGTCTTTCTGACTCCAAAGTGTCCCGAGAATGGGGCATCGTGATAGGCCCGCAACACCGCGTCAACCAAACTTCGTGGGATCACAACCCTGTCCTGTGCTCTACCTTCATTGTTTCCTAGTTTGCGTTTACAAAGGACACCTACGCTGTTCTTGAAATAGTCTCGTTCGTCGGCGGTGTCGTCTGCCACCCTGTCCAGAATTTTCGCGAGGTCCGGATCTTTTTCCTGCTCTTCCTTAATACGAGCACTCTCGATGACCGGCACAAAACTCTCAACGGCGCCTACCGTCGTAAAGGCCTCCCTCGCTCGACTGAGGGCGTCCGCATTGGTGTTTCCCTTTCCTGACTTGTGCTCGATTTGAAAGTCATATTCCTGCAACTGCAGGTTCCACCGAGCTAGGCGAGAGCCGGGATCTCTCACATTCATTAGCCACCGCAGAGGCCTGCAATCAGTTACTATTTGGAAGCGGCGGCCGTACAAATAGCACCGAAAATGGCGCACAGCCCAAACCAATGCCAAACACTCCCGCTCTGTTGCACTGTAGTTTTGCTCGGCTCGGTTCAGCTGTCGACTGGCGTAGGCCACGGGTCTTTCAACTCCATTCTTTCTCTGTGAGAGTACAGCCCCAAGCGCATATTGCGAAGCATCCGTCGCCAAAACAAAGGGTATCTCGAAGTCTGGATAAGAAAGCACCGGTGCTGCAAGGAGTTTGTCTCTTAGTTCTCGAAAGGCCTCCTGCTGATCATCACCCCACTGGAAGGTAGCCGACTTAGACGTGAGCACAGTCAGGGGTTTGGCGATCTTGGAAAAGTTATCTATAAACCTCCGATAATAGCCAACGAGTCCCAAAAACTCTCTCACGTCCCTCACTTTGGTCGGCCTCGGGAAATTTCGTACGGCCTCCTCTTTCTCTGGGTCGGGCCGAACCCCCTCCGCGGATACGATGTGTCCGAGATATTTAACCTCCTGCCTCAGAAACTGGCACTTCGAGGGCCTCAACTTCAGCCCCGCCGCCTGAAACCTTCGCAGGACGCACTCGATGTCCCGCAAGTGCGAGTCGAAATCGCGACTGTAGATGACAATATCGTCCATGTAAACATGGCAGAACTGTCCCACCAGCCCCTCGAGAATAACATCGGCAGTCCTCTGCCACACCGCTGGACTGTTGACGAGACCCATTGGCATCCGGTTCCACTCGTAGTGGCCTGATGGAGTGTTGAATGCCGTCTTAGCTTTGTCTGTGGGATCCATCTCAATCTGCCAAAAGCCAGAGGCCAAGTCCACGACACTGAAGTACCCAGCACTGCCAAGCTGGGCCAGGGTCTCCTGGATGTCAGGAATTGGGTATGGATCCACTCGCGTGACGGCATTCAACTTCCGATAGTCCACCACGAGCCGAAACGATCCATCTGACTTTTCAACCAGCAGGGCCGGAGCCCCCCAAGGCGACTTCGACGGCTCCACAATGCCCTTCTCCACTAGCTCCTTCACCTGATTATCCATCTCGCGCCTCTGAGAGTATGGGATCCTGTATGCACGCTGGAACACGGGTGCCGAATCCAAGGTATCAATGCGGTGTTTAATCACGTCACAGCGGCCCAGGTCCAGTGGACCCCATGCAAATGCCGGCAGGTGCTGGCGAATCACGCCAATGAGGCGAGCTCTGTCCTCCCCAGCTACCCCCGTGAGGTTAAACTTAGTCTCCAACTCTTCGTCTGTCGGCTCTGACGGGGGACTCGCAGCACCCACACTCATGACCTGCTCGGACTTACTGACACAGGCTCCATAAAAATAAGCCACTGTTTTGTTTTTGGGGACTATCAGCTCTTCTCGACTTAGGTTAAGCAGGGCTATCGGTACTCTCGATCTGTCATTCACCATCACAAGAGCCTCCCTAGTTTTGACTCCGTGAGTCAGAAGGTCAGCCGACTCAAGCACTCCCAGCTCCTCCTTAGGAATTTCTTCAGCCGTTCTCGCCCAGCAGAGAACCTCGGACAAAGGGGGAATGGTGCACGGGGATGCCAGACGAACTGGGATCCCCGCGCGCGATTTGTCCTGCACACCGCTCTTGATCCCCGCAGATTGCCAGTTCACAATGGGGACCTCTTGACCCGCCACCGTTAGTGCCCTCCGAGTCACCAAAACATCTATTCCCTGCCCAGAGAGAACGTCCTGTCCTAAGATTCCATCAAGAGCGAGTGCTGAGTCGTCAGAGATTACAAAACACGGATGCTCAAAGCGGCAGTTCCCCAGGCTCATCTTCAGCCAGAAACAACCCTTTACTTTAATCTCATCTCCGGTGATCCCGTGAAACCTTTTGTTCTTTTGTTCCGCGCACGGCTTCAGCTTTTTGTCTTTCATTTTTCCTAACGCCACCTCTTTTAGCAACGTAACCCGCGATCCCGTGTCCACCAACATTCTAAGAATGCAGCCATTCACTTCACACTCAACAACGGGGCTCGACTCCTCTGAACACCGTACAACAATTATCTCAGACGGACCCGTGTCGCATCTTCGTTCATTCTTCTTTCTTGGAGGGTTAGCATGCATTTCTTTCAGTACCCTTTCCCCTGCGACCGAGCCCGCGCAGGCCTCTTTTTCTTTCCGGTCCCCCTCGTCCCTCTTTACAAACGGGGCGGTAGGGGGCTTACAAGTTTTTTGGAACCGTGTCTCGACTACCCTCTACGGACCGTGGTGCCGTCTGTCTATCACACTGTCGAGCAAAGTGACCAGGCTCGCCACACGAGTAGCACCTAGGAGCGCGGCGTCCTCGATTTCCGGATCCCCCGCGAGGCCGTTCCTCTCTCTGCAGAAACAGTGTTTCGAGTCGAGCTAGTCTCTCCCTCAACTCGTCGATTTCGCTGGGCTGTCCCACCATGCGCACCGGCTGAATCCTGGAAGTCAGGCTCTCGTTAGCCTCCTCCTGCGTAGCCACCTCGACTGCCTCCTCAAACCGCTCTGGCCGACGAGACAACACGAAACGACGAATTGGGTCTTTTAGCCCCTGCACAAACTGCGAGCAAAGCTGCTCCCTCATCAGCTCCCTGGCAATTTTGGCTCGATCGTCCGTCCCAGGAACTGCCACCCCGCCACGATCAGCACGCAACGTGTCCGTCCCCAACGATTGAAGACGCGTGGCGTACGTCTGAACGTCCTCGTCGTCTTTTTGACGGGCAGCCAGAAAACGCTGCAACCTTACACCGGGCAGCTCAGTGTCAAAGCGCTTCAGGAGCGCAGCCCTAAGGTCAGTGAACGTCTTGGAGTCTTTCGCGCGTTCGTCGCGCCATACGAAATCGTACGCTACTCCCGCTACCCTACATCTGGCGACCCCAAGCTTGTGCACCTCTTTCCATGACCCCATTACTGCTACCTGCTCCACCATATCTACAAAATCATGTACGGTTACACCTTTGCCGTCCCCATGTGAAAACCGGCACCATACTGCTTAAAGCCATAATACTAGGGCCCGAAACGGCTCCTGCCTGGTCTATCGCCATGCTCGCCAAAATTAGTGGCCTCCGCACTCACTCTCCACCCGGAAGGGGGTGCCCTTCAAAGTTCTTAGGATCCCGTCCGATAACCCAAAAGCTGAGGTATCCCACCGCTGCCACCAATGTGACGGTTGGTAACCCCAACCCTGGTCCCGGGGTTCCTTTTGGGCGAGAGCGAGTGAGGAGACCGGCGAACAGATAACACAAGTTTAATTGTAGCAAATTGGAGGGAGGGTCGGTGACTCAGAGGCTCACGCTTTGTTGACGACGTGCTCGTCCAGGTGTTCGGGAGGGGCGTTGACGACAGGGAAACCGGGGCTCTTGCTTGACGACGTGCTTGTCGAGGCGTTCAGGACACCGCAGGGGCAGACAGGCCGGGGCTCCCGTGTAGAGTCCGGGCTGGCTGGCGATGCGTCGTGGCGGTTGCGTGGAAGGCGTTCGTCGAATCTTGTTTCCGCCCAGGGACTCAGCACGGCATAACTTCTTTGTCTTCTTTCCCCTGGCCACTGGTTACGCGTCCAAAGTCAATCGACGCGCCCGTCCAACTGCCGCTCCCGCCGAAATCCCCACCGACGGCCGTCGAGTGCCCCTCCTCTCTCTCCTTCTCCTTTCCCTCGATTCCCCCATTGTTCCCAACGAGCGCGGAATGCGGGAAAAGCCCGGGTGGTCCCTCCAAGGTTGTAGGCGCGCTGTTTCCTGTTCTGCCACACCCCGGCCCCGCGAGGCAGTCATTCTCGGAACACGTGAATGTCACACCCCGGCTTCGCGAAACACCGGCTCTCTCGGAACTCCCGTTAGTCACAATGTCAACATGCGAATTTCGACACTCTGATTGCCGCCTTTGCATAAACGTCACTTCACCTGGTTTACAAGGAAGAGAGAGTAGTGCATGACCAAGGCATAAGGAAACACGCCTCAGTGATTCCTACGCTAGCCTTTAGCCGACTCCCAGATCCGCTTGCCGAACCTGTTCACTTACTCCACAAGCTTTTCTGAATACGCAAACGGGATAGCCGGAACCTCCCGCTTGGCTCTGTATTTCGACTTCTCCGTTATCTGGCTCTCTCACGCTCAATTGGCCACAAGTCTTTTGCTTTCGGTGGTAGAGTTTGATATCCCTCTGAAAGTGCTGACAGTCTGTGTTTATCGGAGAGACTGCTCCACTTCCTCGTTGTGGTACCAAGGCATCCGAATTCCAGACATCTCGAATTGGAGCCTGATGCGCCAGATTTCCGGCCGTTCTGGCAGGTCGTGTGTGATTCAGTGTTCTTTTTGGAATACGGTGTTGTTGGCACTGCTGGGGACGGGGACGAGTCAGGTCAAGAATATGGCCGGATGTAGGTTTTACATTTTATGTTGAACAGAGTAGCTCTTTCTTGCGAGCATCAGTATGTTTCCCCTTACTCCGCTTGTTGCGATGGCATTTTTAATTTTTATTCGAAACAACGACACAAGTACTTTAAACATTTTAGCAGCGATCAGGGAAGCACATTAAAACACAACCTGTTAGCTAACGGAAACGATTACAAATACCCAAAACATTTACGTATGAGCACATGGCGCGCTCTATCATCTACGATCGCTTTCTTCTACGAGGGCCGTTCATAAAGTTATTATTATATCGTCACCACACATATTGGGGAGGAGATCGAACAGTCACGCCTTTAGAGGTACGCAAAAGAAAATTGTTGTGTGAGTGTTTATACATCCGGAAGTAAATCTGCCTCAGTGGAGCGTCTGGTGTCTCAGCTGTAGATGAGCAATTTAGCCAGTGCGGTACAACCACTAGCGTGGGGACTTTAACGTGCACCACGCTGTAGTGATACCCGCGACCGCACGCCGGTACGATGCTCATTCAGATCGAAACGGGCAGGGTAGAGTTTTCGCCAGTTAGGTTTTCCCGCTTTCTTGAAAATATAGCACTCCGGCGATGCTGAAGAGTCGTTCTACTGACGCGCTCGAAGGAACGGCAGTGTTGAGTTTCAGGAAGTGATGGTGAATCTGGGATTCCCCTCTTTCTTTCGTTCGCTCTGCTTCTAAAACCAAGTTGACAATGGGTTATGTGCCTTCCGTGCTGGCAACTTTCGGTATTACTTTTGGTATGTGAACGATTCAAGAAGGTTCAACCAACAAAGACGAAACGCATTGTGTTTGCTGGGTGAAAAACATTTCCAGCTGTGGAGTCCAACTAACGCGTTCAGCGAAAAACGTTGCTATACTCTCATACTATATACTTGTTTCGCGTTGCCCATCTCCGTTTATCGCAATAGACGCATAATCAAGTTAGACCTAAAACAAGACTGTTTAAATGGTGTTGTACACGTTACCCGTAAATGTAACGAAATACCAGTACTCGTTAGTTGGCCTTAAAAGTAAATAAATACGTATATCGTTCCTTTCAGAAAAAAATCCGACGACACCTAAGCACTTCTTTATGAGTTGTCGACATGCGAAAGCATGAATGTCGTTCTTCACGCTCCCTCGGTTCGTCTGCAGGCGTAGTGGCGTGGGCGGCCACGTTGTCCGGTACCTGCCGAGATAGCGGCCAAGGTCGAGCGCGCGCTCTCGTGAGCCGCGCTGAGCTCAGCTGTACAACCTCCTCCGAGTTCGCACGAGCAGGCTCTGTGGCCCGGCCAAGCGACCAGGCTATCACCGCTGCACCTCGCCGGGCCGCCGCTGTGCTGCGCCGCCCTGGCGCCGCCATGGAGAGGGCTTCTCTGGTGGCGGCTTTTGGAACCACGCCGCACGAGAGCCAATGAGAGCCTCGTTCCTTGATGACGCGGGCCAGCCGGTTGGAGCATAATCCATTAGGGATTTGGCTGCGCTTCGCTCCTTATGAATAGGTGAATTTAGCTGACGTTTTTCGCGTGTCTTATTGCGCGGCTTTAAAGCTGGGATGCTTCAGATCGCGGCTTCACTTCGCCCCTTTGGGACAGGGGAATTAGCCGCCGTTTGGCGCGGCTGATGATGTCAGCTCGGTCCAAGAGACAGTTAATTGAAAAGTAAATATTAGGTTACTCGTCACCGAAAAAAAGTGGCTAGATGCGTAACGAATACTTGAAAGGATAAAACATCGAGGACGGGGGCGGAAACAGGAATTGTTTTGAAAGGACTCCTGTTTGCGCCTCCGTCCTCGATGTTTTATCGTTTCAAGTATTCGGATGAATTCACCAAAACGCTCGTTTTCAAATATTACAGGTATAAGTAACTCGTCACTATTAACGCATTACATACATGTCTGAGTAAACCTGTCATAAACACTTTCAAACCAAAATCGTCACCACCCAACACACACAAAAGAAAAAGAAAATAAGCTCCTCAGCCGACGCTGTGGGAAAAATCAAGCCGTGTCAAAAGTGCCTCGTCACGGCGCTCGTTTTTTTCTAGGTTTGCCATCGCCCACTGTGCCCCGATCCTGCGCTTCTTTCCTCTGTGCGATTAGATCGACAGTGAACACACAAAGACAACGAGCGAAATATCGATGCCCTTTTGGCACTGCCTGATTGACTGCATAGAATCGTAGCGTCGGTCGCGGTCAGACTTAAAGTGAGCGGGAGTGCATATAGCGCCCTGCATATCGCCGATGACTTGCGGATTATCCGCGGATTTCCGCAGTCACCTGGCGGATGCGGATAAAAATGAATAAGATTTGGCGTATAGCGGTTCGGATGGGGATGATATGATGACGGTCCCGCGGATATCCGCGGGCCCGGATATACATTTTATGCCCAGCGTGCACACATAAACGTGTGCAACCGCAGAGTGTGAGTGAAAAGTGAGTCATACTATGAAGTGCATCATCGAATGTTTGGAGGAAGCAAATTAATGTTATATATATATATATATATATAAAAGTGTGACAACCTGGAGAGAATTGTTTACGCCAAGAAAGACCAAACTCTCACCAAATATCACTTTAGAGCCTTGTATCTGGTCAAAAATGCTGTCCCCTAGAAACAGCAAAGAATGTAGGGGCATGTAAAGAGTGCAGATAAAGGACGAAAAATGTACTTCGATTCGAACAAAGACAAGCCATAACGCACAAGAGTACAAGAAAGTATAGTGGAAGACTCTATCCCCCGTGGCTAATGTGTTCGCCCTCTGTCTTTTTTCTCCCCCCGACTGCTGGCAAGTTGTTGCTAAGTATAGGGTTCAGAGCACGCAGTCGTGGGCTCGTGTTTAAAACTGAAACGGATAGAAGGCGTTGCTACCATTGAATACTCTGCTATCTTCGCAGTGGTATACTCGAGTCTTACCACGTCCATACGAGTACTTCGCTACGGTGAGTGGCCGCCTTTCTCGCGGCACTCTTTTATTGTTTATATATATATATATATATATATATATATATATATATATATATATATATATATATATATATATATATATATATATATATATATATATTATACAGGGTGTTTTTATGTTCTTTTGTTCTTAATAGATTTGTTTAAAAAAAGCTACGAAAGTTACACCTATACGGTTTGTCCGAGTGAGTTATACTACCAGGGGAACATTATGTGCGTCGCTAATATTAACGATAAGTCGGTCAATTCACTAAAATTCGTGAATTAACTGTTTAATTAGAGAAAATAGACGTATAATTACAATTAGAAACTCACTGAGCGTCATCAAAGCCACTAAATCCACTCTTTTTAGAACGACTTGAAGCTCGTGGGAAACTCCAGAACGCACCAAAATTACCACTCGCACAGCAGGCGCAATGCTAGCAGTGGCAAAACGCGAATGATTAAATTATCATCGCGTTCCGCTACTGCTAGCTTTGGGCCTGCTTCACGAGTGGTAACATTCGCGCGCACCTGAGTTTCTCGCGAGCTTCGAGTCGTTCTAAAGAGTTGATTTATTGGTTTTCGACGATGCTCGGTAAGTTTCTAATTGAAACCATATGTATATTTTCACTAACAAAAAGTTAATTAACGACTTTTAATTAATTGTTTGACCTATTGAAAATATTAACCTCCACGAACTGTACCCTTGGCAGTATAACTCACTCGCATAAACCGCGTAAGTGCAGCTTTCATGGCTTGTTTTATAAACGAATCTGGAAAGAAGAAAACAAAAAAACACCCTATATATATATATATATATATATATATATATATATATATATATATATATATATATATATATATATATATATATATATATATATATATCAGGGTGTTTTTTTGTTTTATTCTATTCAATGTTCATAAAATGCGTGTGTGTTACAAGCAAAAAGCAAAAATATTTTATATGTTCTGTGCCTTCTGGGAAGTGTCTGAGACGCCCATGATTATCTCTTATTCGTAGTCAGCTTTCCAGCGACGCTAAGGGTCTCTGGAAGGATGATCGCTTAAATTATAAATACGATAAAACAAAATACAATAAAATCAATTTCACTGCTTTCTGACTTGAACTGTTGCTTTTCCAAAGGTAAGCAAATGATTTATAAAAAGCCATGCAAATGCGTTTTTTTATTCACTTTTGATTTTATGGTGAAACATCATGAGAGGACTGCGGGTCAGGTGCGTTTCTGATTTCTGCGGATGCGTTTCGGATGCGGATAAAAAGAATGTGGATGCGGATCAGATGCGGATGCTCAGGCTGTTTTCTGCACAGGGCTCTAAGCATAGGGAATTCGTCGACCCAGATAAAATTTCAGTTTTCAGGTGTTCTCCGTGAATTATGATTCGTGGGTCCCCTTTTGCGGATCGCAGATATTGGGTCCCGAGGTATTGTAGTGCAGTAGACGCCCGAGTGATGTACTTAAATGGGTACCCTATTGAAAAATATTTTTACCGGAATGTCATTTGCAGTAAAAGTCTATTTTACTGGATTATGGGACTGTTTTCACTTCCAGCAAAGCCGTAGTTTACCGGAATGTCACCGGATTATTTACTGGAATGTCACTAGGTTGTTTTACAGGAATGTTACCGTTTTTTTACCCGAATGTCACCGGAACTTTTACAAGAATGTCACCGGATTTCTATTGGAAGATTATTTCCAGTAAAAATCTATTTTACTGCATTATGGGACTTTTTTCGCTTCCAGTAAAGGCACAATTTACCAGAAGATCACCAGATAATAATATCTTTATTATCTTTGAAAAAAATACATGTGTGCGTGCTGGCCCACGAAAGCAAAGATGCTTGAATGTGAGACCAAGCAGCCAATAAAATACCGTGACACAGTGAACACTGGAGAAACAAAACAAACAAACAACAATAATGTAGGAATGTAGGGCAACGAATACGCACTAAGTAATGATATAATTATTATTGCGCGAGCGTGAGGCACCATTCTCCTGCATTCCGTTTTACCACATGAAAGGATGATACGTTCAGCAAAGACTCTGGCAAACTGTTGAAGATTGGCGCAATTCACCGTGTTTTTCTTTCTTTTTCGGAAATCAACGGAAGGCACTTAGGTGGAAGCTCGTGAATCGTGGTTGGTGTATGTTTACCAGATGCTGGACGATTCGGTAACACTTAAAGTGGTTAGTCCACGTAGACCTGAAGGTTCTATGTATCTATTTAACCGGCTCGATACCAATGGAAACAATTTGCACAGCTGTATGACAAAAGCAATCAGACCAAACAGGAACAACCGAGTTCTTTGTCGCAAAATATATCTTTCAAGGTACTCACAATGCCGCTGGGTAAATTCCTAGACGTACGGTAATAAAACCGCGCAGGTGCACCACGGACAACGCACACGTATGCTCTCAGTAGCACGTTTAGCGAAAACCATGAACGCGTGAAACGAACATCCGCCGCCGTTGAGAAATCACGGGCACAGATCACGATGTCGTCCCTGATGTCGTCGCCGCGGGTGCACTCAGGCGTCAGTAGCACGCTTAGCGAAAACCACGAATCGCGCGGAACGAACATCCGCCGGCGTTGACGAAATCTTGGGCACACAGTATTTTCGCTCGTTGTCAGCGTGCTTCTGAAGCCGGACGGACAAAGAGGCGTAAGAAACAGATTCACTGAAAGATATTTTCTTTTCATCTGCACACCCAGCTGCTCTGGAAGATACAGGTCGCACACATGGAACAAGAATCCGAGACTGAGCGTTCGTTGCTGGCCGGCCGTTGCTTGTTGACGGACAAAGCAAGCCGGTTTGCTTTAAAAAAGTCAGCAAAACGACCTTCTCGCATTTTCCCCACGGCCCAATGCGAGGGAGAGGGTGCGTGGGGACTCGTCCTTGCGTGCAAGGCACCAGGACGTCCAGTCCCGGCTTGTCTCGGCTTTCCCCTCCCTCGCGTCGGCTTTGAGTGCAGTTCGGTAAACAGGGAAGCGAGTCACCCGTTTCGGGTAAGATTAAAACCGGGTCGTCTGGGAAACAAAAGTGGCTGCCGGTGATATTCCAGCGAAATCTGGAAACCCGATGTCGGTGAAACTACACCGAAATCTGTTTGCTGGCAAATCACCCAGCACAGACTGGTGAACTGGTTTCGGATGAAAACGGGTGAAAGTGCCCACCTTTTTGGATCGTCAAAACAGTTCGCTGCACGCACTTCTTGAGGGCTGCAACGTCGTCCCTGAGCTAAAATTCGCACTCACGAGAATGTCGCCCGAGTGGTCTCGTACCTGCTCTGGCCCCGACTTTTGCCTGTCGCAAATAGCAAGTTGGCGTTGATCGCTGCTCATCTTTTGGATCGTCAAAACAGTTCGCTGCACGCACTTCTTGTAGGATTAGCAACGTCGTCTCGAGCTAAAACACGCACTCACGAGAATGCCACTGCATTGGTGGACACCATTACAAACTCAGTCCCCTGCTCGTCTTGGCTCCCTTTGCCTTTAGCCGTTCCTCTTGCGTCGGCTACCAGTGAAGTTCGGTATCTGGCAACGAGTGGCTTCCGGTAGGATTCCAGCGACGGGTTATCGAAAGTGGTTCTGCCAAACTTTCAGCGAAAGTGTCTTCCGGTAATATTTCCACCACAGACTGGTAAACGACGCTGGGTTCTGGTGAAAATGAGTGGAAATCAACCCGTTTCCACTGAAAGTCACGGGAAGTGTTTGCCGGATTCTAACTGAAGTGGCTCCGGTAAAACATTTACCGGAATCTGGTAACTGCAAGTGGCGGGCGGTAATATTTCCATTAGAAAACTGGTAATGTACGCTGGTTTCTGGTGAGAATGAGTGGAAATTAACCTGTTTCCACTGAAAGTCACGGGAAGTGTTTGCCGGATTTTAACCGAAAGTGGCTCCAGTAAAACGTCTACCGGAATCTGGTAACTGAAAGTGGCGGCCGGTAATATTTCCACTGCAAAACTGGTAAAGTACGCTGGTTTCTGGTGAAAATGAGTGGAAATCAACCCGTTTCCACTAAAAGTCACGCGAAGTGCTTGCCGGATTTTAACCTGAAAGTGGCTCCGGTAAAACGTCTACCGGAATCTGGTAACTGAAAGTGGCGGCCGTTAATATTTCCACTACAAAACTGGTAAGGTACGCTGGTTTCTGGTGAAAATGACTGGAAATCAACCTGCTTCACTGAAAGTCACGGAAGTGTTTGCCGGTTTATAACCGAAAGTGGCTCCAGTAAAACCCCTACCGGAATCTGGTAACTGAAAGTGGCGGCCGGTAATATTTCCACTACAAAACTGGTAAAGTACGCTGGTTTCTGGTGAAAATGAGTGGAAATTAACCTGTTTCCACCGAATGTCACTGGAATTTTTTGCCGGATTTTTCAATAGGGTATACAGTGATAAATTATATATCCTCTGGGCGGCTGGAAAACCATATTTATTCTACATCTCGTTCGACGTGAATAATAATATAACGGAAAGTTCTAAGCACTTCGTAGGTTTCAGATATTGGCAGGAATGAAACATGCTCTGCAAGCTCTATTAACGGGAAAAAAAGAAAATATCGCCACTTTGTGGTGCTTGCTCGGACAAAGAGGTGGTAACACAGAATATAATGTGGGCAGAGCCAATGCGTGCACCAAAAGTAGATAGACGACTGGACATGCCTCTTGGCACTCTCGAAGCCGAAAATAATCTCCTAACAGTGATAGCGAGATAACATTTTTAATAAACGCGTAAGAGTTAAATGGAGTACATTTCATGGTTAAAAATATAGTGCACTGATGTTTCAATTATGACCATGCAAAAACATGTAAGATTCATATGTTCCGCTCGATCTCTTTTTGGCTCCGTTGGAGTCTGACCGCTGGGATGGCATTTTTCGGCTTTCGGCGCCTGGAATATGAATCACGTCGATCGTTCGCCTAGAATTTGATTTTGCATGACCGTGATCGAAAAAAACAAAACATGTGCACTATCTTTTCAGCCTACAAGAGTTACTCTGACGCGCTTATTAATTTTGTTTCTCGCGACCACCACCAGGGCATTACTCGCTGCTTCTGGATGGCCACATTCGAATCTGTGAAGACGCCCTGGAACACGCCCAGCCCCTCTCGGCCAATGTTGCCTCCTCATTTGCCTCCTACACTTTCCAATAAATGGCCAAACTTTCTCAATATACGGCTTTGCCCTAAGCAAGGCGCACGCGAAGCCACCCTAAGTTCTCAGAGTCTGTTTGTTGTACGTAGCTGGGCTCAGCGTTCGGAAAACAAAAAAGGTGGAAACGCGGAAGCGCGGCAGTGTGCCTCGATTACAGAGTGTCTCCAAATGCTCGTTCGGAGTCGCGTGGTTTTAAGGCCGCCATTTGCATTACGAACTTCGAGGAGGTGACGTAAAAGCTGACCGTCTGCAACCGTCTCTTACCCATCTTCCCGCATTTCTTCTTGACTTACGGCCGCTCCACGTATGCGCGCTGGAGATCGATTAGCCCATGAGCTTCAGGAGGCATCCCATTTTAATGAAACTCACTCTATAGGGAGTATTCACTGGCGGCCATAGCTGTGCGCGGGGATCCGGACATTTCGGTGTAGGACGTTTCGGTGTAGGGCGTTTCGGTGCGGTCTTTTCGGTGCACGGACTTTTCGGTGCACGGACGTTTCGGTGTACGGACTTTTCGGTGCACGGACATTTCGGTGCACGGACTTTTCGGTGTGGGACTTTTCGGTGCACGGACTTTTCGGTGCACGGACATTTCGGTGCACGGTCAATCAAAATCGCGAGTTTTATTTTATTGTTTTCTCTAAAAGCAAGAAACACTATTTTAGCAAAAAATGATATTTTTTTCACTTTATAATCTTGTAGACTTGGTGATCCATTTACGGTCAGTTACTGATATGCGAGCTAAGTGACTTTGTTAGGCGCAGCACCATCCCGCGGGAGGACTGGAGACGTTGGACGTTATGTTTCGTTTGCCGGTGTCTTTTTTTTTTTCAACGTACGCACTAGACCATCACATCGTGTTTACGCGTCGGGTCGATACAGGCTTTCTCGGCGTCTTCTGTAAAGGTATTGGCTTTATTATTTATTGGTAATCTGTGCAGGAAAGGCCCCAACAGCAAGAAGCTTGAGAATCTTGAAAATTACCCGACACTGTGGTAAAAGATGGGAAACTTCGTGGAACTTTCAGACGTACGTCCTTCTTCCTGTGTCCTTTTTCTTCCACGACGTTTCCCATTTTTTACCACAGTCTCCGGTAATTTTAATGTGTTTTATGTCTTGATTTATATTACAAACCTTGCGACGTGTGACGGATAGGAAGAACTTTAATTTCTCCTGTCAGGTGTGCTAAACAATCGATGCTATACGATTTCGCGGTGCACGCACATTTCAAGATATTCCAAATTGTTCTGAGCTATCACACATAAACAACTTCTCAAGCTTTACGAAAAAACTGGTGAGTGTGCAGGCGAGCTGGTGGATGTTGATCATGTTGAAAATAACCCGAGACTGTGGTAAAAGATGGGAAACTTCGTGGAAGAAAAAGGACACAGGAAGAAGGCCGTCTCGAAGTTCTGCGAAATTTCTGAACTTTAACTCGGGTTATTTTCAACATTCTCAAGCTTCTTGCTGTTGGGGCCTTTCCTACACGGATTACCAATCATAAAGCCAAAACCTTTAAAGAAGACGCCAAGAACGCCTCTATCGACCCAACGCGTAAACACGATGTGATGCGTCTAGTGCGTACGTTGGAAAAGATACACCGGCAAACGAACCATAACGTCCAACGTCTCCAATCCTCAGGCAAGATGGTACTGCGCCTAAGAAAGTCACTTAGGTTGTATATCAGTAAGTGACCGTAAATGGATGACCAAGTCTACAAAGTTATAAAGTGCGAAAAAATGAATTTCTAGCTAAAATAGTGCTTATTACGTTTAGAAAAAAAAAAACTCTTGATATTGATTGACACAAAGCCAAAGCTGGGTGGAAGGCATGGGGCGCTTGCTCGAGGTACCCGGCCACTCGTCCTGAGGATATCGGGTCAAATCAAGGAAGATGGTCCACAGCTCCTTGTGGAAATAGCACTTTCTTTGTCTTGTCCAAAGCTGCAAATGACATGGAAACTCATATATGTCTGCGGCAGCTATATTACGAAACCAATATTCCGAGTTTGCTCACCGAAACGTACAGCGGCGTCGTGGGATTTGATTCGGGACGACATGTTTGCTAAATTCGATCTCTATGACCCCAGGTTCTCTCGCTGAGAATCCTTTGCGAGGTGAATGAAGATGAACGAATATAAATTGTCCGGCGTACCGCTAGTGGAATAGATCGAAGAGTTCGGTGTTTTCACTTGACGTCGGATTTTCTATTCCCCGGAGGTCTTCCTAGCTCTGCATTGATCGCATTGTCCAGCGGTTGCTCGAACTCTGACATATTGAATCGCGTGGTCCATTGGGACTTGTAGGAGAGCGTATTTGACGGAAGAGGTTTATCGAGTGTTTCATTTTTTTTTTTAGAGCGCAGCTCTTAGGCGCCCGTTTCCGGCTTGAGGCGGCGTCGCCGTCGCCGTCGGCGTCGGTGTCACCGCGCGGTGCATCATGGGAAATATCCCATAATGCACCGCGCGGAAGAAGGAGGAGGGAGGAGGGGAGGAGGAGGGAGAGGAGGAAGGAGGAGGGGATGGATGAGGAGGAGGGGAGGAGGAAGGAGGAAGGGGAGGGATGAGGGGGAGGGAGGAGGAAGAAAGGGAAGGGGGAGGGAGAAGGGGAGGGAGGAGGGAGAGGAAAATGGAGGGAGGGAGGAGAAAGTAGGGGGAGGAGGAGGGGAGAAGGAATGGGAGGAGGAAGGAGGAGGGGAGGGAGAAGGAGGAAGGGGAGGGAGGGAGGAGGAGGATGGGAGGGAGAGGAGAATTGGGTAGGATGAGGAGTTGAGGGAGGAGGGAGGAGGAGTGTTACCCTCCCCTCAGTACCCTTCCCTTCTCCTCCTCAAGAGCTGCGCTCTAGTTCGGCGTTACAGGGAGCTGTAAACAGCTTTCATTTTTATTCTCATATATAGTTTGTTTGTATTTTAATTCAAACTTCTTTTTTAAAAGGAACGTGGTGAGATTTAGACGACTGTTTTATATTTACCATGTATTTATCAGGCTCCGCGGACATTACATGTGGAGGTAATCGTCCTAGTAAGGTTGGCTCATTAACTCAAGTCCGTTAATTAACTTTTTTGAAATAGTAGGTTTAGGGGTCATGTTGCAATTGCAGTAGTGAGGGTATTTACTATTACGGGCAATCTCAATTAAAACAAATATTTTGAAAATGCAATAGATATTTCTATGTTATGTGATCGATTTTCAAGTTTTCTTAGCCCGGTTCAGAGATTACGCGCGAAAAAGAGTGCCGCAAGCCCTGCCTACAAAAACGCTCAGAACAGTGCACGTCGTCGTTTCAGTCATGTCGTTACCATCTCGACAACGTGTCCTTGATGGGTGCGTCAACGAAACAACTAACGACGTGACTGAAACGACTACGTCACTCTATTATGCGACATTGTGTGCAGAGTTGCGGTGCGTTTTTTGCGCGATTTTTAAACCAGGTTAAAAACACGCAAAAGTTGATGAATGAGCATCTAAAGAATTATTACAGTTTCGCAAATTTTTGAAATAATTTTTTTTTCGGAGCAGGGCGGTGTTCAGCTTCGTGAAACTAGCGCGGTTACCTCCGGGGAGAAAGAGAACAAGAAAAGGCGATAAAAAAGCAATAAATATAAAGGCAGACATCCTTTAGTCATGCTTCCTTTGCGGCAACGGTAGCAACAGGTTGACGTATGTTCGAGTGTTTGGTTCTCTTTCGCATCGAGCTGGCGAGACACCATTCAGTGACTCTAGGTGAGACCGATCTCATCGAACGTTCCACACATGTATGTGCATGTGACACCGGCATAATTGTAGTTTACAGGAGGCAGGCGACTGTGTACGGGTCTACTCGTGCCGTGTCGTGCTCTGCTCATGCCGACCCGCAGTGGGGTTGTGCGCGCATGCAGGAAGACTACAGTTCCCACGATGCATGGCGGCAGATTAGGCGAAGCGAAATTGGCTGGTCAGAGCCGTGCATAGAGAGAGGTTTGGCCATTAATTGGGAAGTATAGGAGAATAATGAGGAGGCACTATTGGCCGAATACGGGCTGGGCGTGTTCTAGGCCATCTTCACAAATTCGAATGTGGCCAATCAGAGGCCGGGAATAATACCCTGGCGGTGGTCACGAGAAACAAACTTTATAAGTGGGTCGGAGTAACTGTCAATGATTGAAAACATTGTGCACGTGATGTTTCAATCACGTACTCCAGCTGATGTGCGCCGTTGGCCGGGAATCTGCCGTCCGAGCGTTCACACTCTGACCGAGCAAAACAGATTTGAGCGGTACATTCGCTCTTACATCTTTCTGCATGATTATGATCGAAACATCACGTGCACCCTATTTTCAATCATGAAGGATTGCTGCATTTAACTTTTACGCGCTTATTGAAACCATACACCCATAAATAAAACTGTTTCTCGCTGCCACCGCAGGGGATTCTTTTCGGCTTCTAGTTGGCCAAAAGAGCATGTCTGGCCCTCTCTCTGCGTTTGGTGCACACCCTGGCCAAATACTTTACCCGGGGGAATACATTCCACTCCTCGAAAATACAATAGCCTTGGCGTGGACAGGTATTCTGGGTCGAATGACTGGAGGTCCCGCAGCCGTGACGTTTCCCCAATGAATGGGGGGACTCGACGAGAGCCATCTATCGTCGGGGAGGTATCGGCTATCGGGCGGTAAATGATGATGATGATGATTGTGGTTCTTGATTTTGAAGCTGGCTCTTTCCTTCAAAGGCAGTGCACGGTGGGCACGCCGCTGGCCGTTAGATCGTGTGTCTTTTTATCTATCTTATTTTATTTATACATATATTGTCACGAATGACAAGTGATGAGGCGAGTGAATAACTGAGTAAACTAAACGTTTAATGGGGCGAACTTGTGCCCCAAAATAAAGAAGGAAACAAAAGATAACAGTAGAGCGTCGCGGGCGTCGAAGTCGGCGAAAGAGCAGAGTCGAACGCTGGGGCGAAACTGAGTCCGGCTGGTTACGCGGAGCCCCTTTTGTGCACGCGTGGGATTCTGGAACATTCGTCCTGGAACATTCGGCGCGCAGAACATTCTAACCTAGAACGAGCAACACGGTTCTCGAAATTACCAGAAATCTAAATTGGAAGAATAAATAAAAGACGCGCCGCTCCCAGGGATCGAACCCTGGGCTTTCTGCGCGGAAGGCACGCGCGATAACCGTTAGGCCACGAGCGCGCTGCCTACTTAGTCAGCTGCGCTCGCGGCATTATTCCCCCCTTTAAAAAGTGCATCGTCCCGATGCAGCACAAAGGTAAAACATAAATACACAACAAAAAGATAGCAGAGTCGCGAGCCACAGTTCTCAGTTCACAGTTCACAGTTCACTCTTTGACGAGAGTCCAAAGTTCTATCGTTCGTAGTACGGCTTGAGCCGGACGACGTGCACCACCTCGGGTCGTGGCTGGCGTCTTGCGGATGGGCGCGTTCCGTCGGGTAGAACTTCGTAGTTCAGATCGCCGAGGCGTCGGATGATTTTGTAGGGTCCGAAGTAGCGCTTGAGAAGCTTCTCGCTGAGACCGCGGCGTCGAATCGGTGTCCATACCCATACCCGGTCTCCGGGTTGAAAGTGGACGTCCCGGCGACGAAGGTTATACCGGCGTGCGTCGACTCGCTGTTGGTCTTGAATCTTGATTCTTGCCAGTTGACGAGCTTCCTCGGCGCGTTGAGAGATCAGTTGAGCGTCGTCGTTGCCGTCATCGGTAGGCATGTGAGGCAGCATGGTGTCGAGCATCGTGGTAACCGTCCGGCCGTGCACCAGTTGGAACGGCGTCATTCCGGTGGTTTCTTGAACCGCTGTGTTGTACGCGAACGTAACGTACGGCAACACCTCGTCCCATGTCTTGTGCTCCACGTCGACGTAAATGGAGATCATGTCGGCGATGGTCTTGTTGAGTCTCTCCGTCAGCCCGTTGGTCTGCGGGTGGTACGCCGTGGTGCGACGATGGCTGGTGTGGCTGAGACGAAGGATTTCTTGCATCAGCTGGGCCATGAAAGATGATCCTCGATCAGTGATCAGCACTTCAGGTGCGCCGTGTCGAAGGAGAATGGACTCGACGAAAAACTTTGCAACTTCAACCGCTGTGCCCGCTGGAAGGGCTTTCGTCTCGGCGTATCGTGTAAGATAATCGGTCGCGACAATAATCCACCGGTTTCCTTGCGTCGATGTTGGGAACGGCCCAAGTAAGTCCATTCCGACCTGCTGGAAGGGAGTAGTCGGGGCAGATATCGGCTGCAGGAGCCCTGCTGGCTTCGTCGGAGGCTTCTTACGTCGTTGGCACTCATGGCACGATCGTGTGTACAGATGGACGGTTTTCGGAAGTCTCGGCCAGTAGTATTTGTCACGAATCCGGGCGAGCGTCCTGCTGTAGCCAAGGTGTCCAGCCGTCGGGTCGTCGTGGCATGCTTGAAGGATTTCTTCTCGCAGGCTGGCAGGAACAACCAGCAGCCAGGCAGGGTCGCTGGTTCCGAAGTTCTTTTTGAAGAGCACGCCTTGCCGCAGAACGAAGCTTGACAAGTCTCGGGCAAAGACTTGTGGAGCTGAACTTCCTTGACCTTCGAGGTAGTCGATCACGGCGCGAAGTTCCGGGTCGTCGCGTTGGAGTGCTCTCATGTCGGCATCTGTAACTGCGCCGAGAAAACGGGCATCGTCCTCGTCGTCGGTGCTGTCAGGAGGAGATTCGACTGGGGCCCTAGACAAACAGTCGGCGTCGTTATGCTTGCGGCCAGACTTATGCACAATGGTTACGTCAAATTCTTGCAGTCGAAGGCTCCAGCGAGCGAGGCGTCCTGACGGGTCCTTAAGGTTGGCGAGCCAACAGAGAGCGTGGTGGTCCGTGACGACGCGGAACGGGATTCCATACAGGTACGGGCGGAACTTGGTTAATGCCCAGACGACAGCGAGGCATTCCTTGTCGGTCGTTGAGTAATTTTGCTCTGCCTTCGACAGCGCCCGGCTTGCGTAAGCGACCACCCTCTCTGCTCCATCTTGTCTTTGGACGAGTACCGCGCCGAGCCCGGCGTTGCTGGCGTCCGTGTGAACTTCGGTTTCTGCTGATGAATCGAAGTGTCCGAGGATAGGGGGCGATTGGAGTCTTTCCTTCAGTTCGTTGAACGCTTGTTCTTGCGCCTCCCCCACCGGAAGTCCACGTCGTCCTTCGTCAGATGCGTGAGCGGTGCAGAAACCTTGGCGAAATCGCGAACGAAACGTCTGTAGTAAGCGCACAGCCCAAGAAATCTTCGTACGGCTTTCTTGTCTGATGGCTTCGGAAAGTCGGCGATAGCGGATGTCTTGTCAGGGTCTGGGCTTACACCCTGTGCACTCACGACATGGCCCAGGAATTTGAGCTTGCCGTAAGCAAACCGACATTTTGATGGCGTTAGTGTCAGTCCAGCACTCTGGATAGCCTGTAGCACGGCTCGCAGACGTCTCAGGTGCTCGTCGAAGTCGCTTGCGAATACCACGACGTCGTCGAGGTAAACGAGACAGCTTTGCCATTTCAAGCCGGATAGGACGGTGTCCATTACGCGCTGGAAGGTCGCCGGTGCGGTGCACAGTCCGAATGGCATCACTTTAAATTCGTACAGTCCGTCCGGCGTGACGAAGGCAGTTTTCTCCCGATCCCGTTCGTCGACCTCTATCTGCCAGTACCCACTTTTCAGGTCCATCGACGAAAAGTATCGGGCGTGGCGCAGCCGGTCCAGAGTGTCGTCGATGCGTGGCAGCGGGTAGACGTCCTTTTTTGTTACTGCGTTTAGCCGGCGATAGTCCACGCAGAACCTCAGGGTTCCGTCTTTTTCTTCACCAGGACTACTGGGGAAGCCCACGGACTGTTTGAGGGCTGGACGATGTCGTCATCAATCATTTCCTGAACTTGCTTCTGGATGACTTCCCTTTCTTTCACGGAAACTCGGTACGGCGGTCGATGTACAGGAAGGGCGTCGTCATCAGTAACTATTCGATGCTTCGCAATCGTCGTCTGGCGTACCTTTGATGACGTGGCAAAGCACTCACAGAACTCGGCGAGGAGGTCAGTCAGCTGTCGTCGGTGGGAAAGGGGAGGGTTGGGTCGATGTCGAGATCAGAGGATGACGCTGTCTCGCGTTGCGACGAAGTGGAGTCTTCAGATATTCCGGTGATTGCTGCTGAGTCCTGGAGCTCCTCGATGTGTCCCACGGTGGTACCTTTTGTAAGGTGCTGAGCCTCTTGTCGGAAGTTCGTTACAAGGACAGCGGTGCGTCCATCTTGGAGCTTTGTTACGCCTCTGGCGACACCAATCCCTCTACCTAGGAGCAGCTGAACATTACCTTCCAGCAGGGCGTCTCCGCAGATTGCTGTTTCGGTTCCGACAGGCACCAGCACACTCGAGCGCGGTGGCAAGTTCACGTGCTCGGACAATACACGTGCTGTGGCTGAGGTGGCCGATGCTGTTTCCTGATCCCCGGACGTCACAACAGGTTTCCGCAGTGTCAGCTGGTTGGCTTCCAGGTCGATGACGGCGCCGTATTCGCAGAGAAAGTCCATGCCGAGTATAACGTCTCTTGCACAGTCTCGTAGAACAACGAACTTCACCGGACATGTCTCACCGTGAATCTCGACGCGAGCGGTGCACCTCCCGACTGGTGTGATGAGGTGCCCACCGGCAGTTCGTATCTGTGGGCCATCCCACGGCGTCGTCACTTTCCGAAGGCGTTGGGAGAGCCTCCCACTCAGGACGGAGTAGTCTGCTCCGGTGTCGACGAGAGCCGACGCGTCGTGGCCATCGATAACGACGTTTAGGTTATTCTTTACCGTCGCAGGAGCGTCGTTTTTACGTGCGGCGTCGTTAGAGTGGGGGCCCTCCGACGTTCGTGGAGGATGTTTCCGTCGGTCATCTTCGGCAACACCACCTCCAGGGGTTGCCGCGCCTAGTTTCCCCGGCGAGGAGCGAGGGGCGACAGGCTTTCACGTCGGGGTCGGTGCATCGGCGACGCTGGACGTCGTGGCGACGGCGACCGGAACTCTCGGCGGGACGCAGGCTCGGGGGACTGGGGTCGTCGCAGGTACTCGTCGATTTCCCGAGGGCGTTCACCAAAACGGGGGCGCGGATCGTTCGGGTGGAACCCGCGCAGCCCGAGTCGTCGGTATGGGCATCGGCGGTACACATGATCAGCTTCCCCGCAGTGGTAACACAGCGGGCGTCGGTCGGCCGTCCTCCACACGTCGGTCTTCCTTGGCGCAGCTGGTTCTGGGCGGACGTGCGCCCGATCGTCCTGGCGTCGGGAATACTGCGGCGCTGGAGGTTCACGTCGGGGAGTCACCACGTACGGACGCGGGGTTGATGGGGCTCGTCGGACCATTGCGGCATAGCTGACAGCGGGCTCCCCTGGTGCTGCTACGGTGGCAGGAGCCTCCGGTTGGATTGCCCGCTGAACTTCTTCGCGGACAGCTTCGGCTATTGACAGCGAAGCCGGTTGGTTGGCAGCAGGCAGGAGCTTCCTGAGCTCTTCTCGGACGACGTCGCGTATTATCTCGCGAATTTCAGTCAGGCTGGAGCCATGGTCGAATACCGATGGCGAGGGGGAGGCTACGCCGGGATGCCGCTGGTAGTGGGTTGCCCTTGCAAGTATGGCACGCTCCATGTTCGTCGCCTCGTTGACGAATTCTTGAACGGTCGTCGGTGGGTTGCGTACGAGTCCCCCGAAAATGTCGTCCTTCACGCCGCGCATCAGAATACGCAGCTTCTTTGCCTCGGTGGCCTGAGGGTCGGCGCGGGAGCTCAGGCGCAGGACGTCTTCTACGAAACTCGTGACGCTCTCATTGGGGCCCTGGGTCCTGGATTGCAGCAAATCTTCGGCCCTCTCTCTTCGATGTTGATTGACGAATGTTCGCGTCCAGCTCGTTCTTGCAAAGCTCCCATGAAGTCAAGGAAGCTTCGTGGTTTTCGAACCAGCGCCTTGCAGTTCCTTCAAGCGAGAAATAGAGGTTCTGCAGGCGCTGTTCGTCACTCCACCCGTTGTGGCGAGCGACGCGCTCGTACTGGTTGATCCAGTCTTCGACGTCCTCGTAGCTCTCGCCGAGGAAGGGAGTAGGCGTCCGCGGAGCGACGGGCAGGTGACGACGACGGGTGGCGGTGGTCTCCATCGTCGGGATCGTTGGCTTCTTCGGCTTGCGCAGCAGGAGTCCGGATCCCGGGAGTTGGACTTCGGAGTGCGACGGCTTGACTCGGGCGTCGGTGTGCTTCTGCGATGGGTATCCTTCGTGGGCTTGAGCACCTCACTTGGACGCGGATGTCTTCGGAGGGGTACGCTCAACGGGCATAAAATGCGCTACCCCGCACCTCCACCAAAATGTCACGAATGACAAGTGATGAAGCGAGTAAATAACTGAGGAAACTAAACGTTTAATGGGGGCGAACTTGTGCCCCAAAATAAAGAAGGAAACAAAAGATAACAGTAGAGCGTCGCGGGCGTCGAAGTCGGCGAAAGAGCAGAGTCGAACGCTGGGGCGAAACTGAGTCCGGCTGGTTACGCGGAGCCCCTTTTGTGCACGCGTGGGATTCTGGAACATTCGTCCTGGAACATTCGGCGCGCAGAACATTCTAACCTAGAACGAGCAACACGGTTCTCGAAATTACCAGAAATCTAAATTGGAAGAATAAATAAAAGACGCGCCGCTCCCAGGGATCGAACCCTGGGCTTTCTGCGTGGAAGGCACGCGCGATAACCGTTAGGCCACGAGCGCGCTGCCTACTTAGTCAGCTGCGCTCGCGGCATTATACGCGTATAAATAAAGAACCCAACGACGACGACGTTGAGAAGATGACACCGAGCGACGGCGGTGCCTCAATCTGAGATCCTGGGGCTTCTTCATGCACCGGTCGAACGGCGTACCAGATCCCCATGTCTCGTAGCTGAACTGCCCTACCAGCCTCCACGAAGTCTGGACTTCTGCGAATCGGAGTGCCATACTCCCCAATACCAACAATCCATGTCGTCGTCATCCTGCATGTATATACTCATCACATAATCATGTTCACTAGACGCGGCACCGCGGACCTCCATGGTATGGGCTGCTGCCTTTCCGCGGTGCCGCGGCTTTTTAGAGCCAAATAAATAAAGACTAGAGACTAAAGACAAAACACTTTGCTGACCGATTGCCGGTAGCGCCTTAAAATAAAGAACAGTAGCGTTTCCTGGTTCATAGCATACGAATTCCAAGACTACACTATACTGACAAGCGGCACAGACTTGGCCAATCATTGGCCAATGGCTGGAAATGGTCCTTTTGACAGTGGCCAGACAGTGCTCATTCATCGGCCAGTGCTTGACCGATGGCTGATGGCCGACATGGCCAATAGCCAGAGAAAGGCCAATCATCAGCCAATGGCTGGCCACTGTCTGGCCAATGACTGACCAAATTTGTTCTGCTTGGGAAAATGTGGCGCACACCACTGAAATAACATATGCAATACAGAAAATAACAAATTGTCTCTTGAACGCAAAACGGCGAAATACAAATAATTGGGACGTTTTTTTGTTTTTTTTAAGCAAAAATTTAGAAACCGAAACTAAAGTAATGTTTCGTGAAACTCGGGGTATATCGTGTGCATCGTTTCGAAAAAGTATCAAACGAAAACACCACGCAACACATTTGACGTTGCTTCACACCTCGAGACACTGGCTTGCACTGGCGCCCCGACCGCCGGCGTAGCGTGGCGCGTAGTCGTAAAATGTCTGCGACTAAAAATGATAACAGCTTACTTGCAAAAAAAAAAAAAAAAGACTCGTCGTGGCGCGGAGAAATTTGGAGTCAACACCGCTGCGGCCGCCGTTAACATCCTGATGCGCATGCGCGTCGACTGAGGCGGACCTTCCCTCCGTCAGGGCTGGATTCGGCGTTGGAGGCGTTCTGTCTAATCCAAATGAGCGGAGTGGAATGTTTTCCCTCTATAGTCGGTGACAGGTCAAGAACAAAGTGGAAGCTCCTCCCACCCCTTTCCATCTCAGCGGAGCGAACGGTGGAGAGGAGGTCACTCCCTCTTCGGCGATCGCCCTGCTAAAGTGGAAAAGGGTGGGAGGAGCTTGCACTTCGTTCTTGACCTGTCACCGACTATAAAAAAGTATTGCCCTGGCTCTGCCCAGTTGACCAAACTTTATACATGGCTCTTTGGCTGGTGAGATAGGTCTATTATTTCGTTTACCGCGAGTTCCGTCTACCGCATGCCACCCTCAAATAAGCTCTCAGGAAGTCGCATTTGTTTTGCCGCCGCAGAAGATGGCAACCAGGTATACCGTTCGCTCCATCCACTCTCCGCATATCCGTACACAGTTATTTTTCTAAGACAACAGAGTCTGTGTTACCACTGCCTTTGCCATGCTAGTTAGGCAAAACGGTGGCTCTTTAGTCCGGCCGTCCATGGCGAATTTGTATACTATTTATATACGGTGAAAGACTGTTTTCAACGTTGCTTAGCCTTTCCGCAAAAAAAAAAAAGCTGCTGGTCACGACGGCATTCCAAATATGTTACTCATTCGCTACGCAGAATGGTGCTCAAAATATCTTTATCTAATATTTAAGAAATCATTGTCAGAGGCCGTTATTCTTGTAGAATGAAAAATTGCCAAGATCGTTCCCGTTCACAAATCTGGAACTCAACTCTTGCATGGAAATTCCCGGCAATTTTTTTTTGCTTCCTTACTGCTTTAAACAAATAAAGCACGTTGTTTTTAAACATTTGGAAGCCTATTTGAGAGAATCACAACTTTTTTAACGTGAATCCACACGGTTTTCTTCGTGGACTTTCCACCACGACACAATTACTTGAAGCCGTCCATGATTTCGCTAAAATATTCAATCGTTCTAAACAGGTTGATGTAGTTTTCCTTGATCTCGCTACGGCGTTTGACAGAATATGACACTGTAGAAGTGCTTCTAAAACAAATCAATTGTCCAAAATATATTATCTACTTGTGGCTTGAAAATTACTTGCTAGAAAGAAAACAGTACGTTCAGATAAACTCTGGTGCATCCTCACTTGTCCGTGTGCTATCGGGCGTTCCACAATGGTCAGTCCTTGGCCCTTTACTGTTTGCAATTTTGCAATTTTTATAAACGAAATCAGTGCCAACTTTCCTGTGCGAGCGCGTTTATTCGCGGACGATGTTGTTATCTTCACTGAGGTAAATGATGTTAGAAACCAGACGTTACTTCACAGCTGCTTATCCAGGATGCATGATTGGTGTTACTCGTGGCAGATGTCACTAAATGTTACAAATGTGTTCGAATTCATATAACCCGCAAAACTAGTTTTTTTTCCCTATAATTATTTCATTACAATACTGTCCTAGCCAAAGTGACTTCCTACATATACCTCGGTGTAATCATTTCAGGTGACCATCGCTTGAACACCCATGCTAGGTACATTGTGCGCAAGGCATTAACTAAGCTCTAGTTTCTCCGGCGAAAGTTAAAGCAAACCTCATCCGACGCAAAATTGACAGACTACAAAACGTTTGTTCTGCCTTTATTAGAGTATGCGTCCGTTGTTCTGGAACCCGTTTACTAAAACCAACATAAATTTACTTGAATCCATTCAGAGAAAGGATTTGCGTTTCATATACAACATATTTCAGAGACAATACCCGGTTTCAGAATAATACTGTATGTGTGTTCTAGCATTATGTCATTAACTCATAGACGCATGTTTCAAAGTTTAAAATTTTTGCTGGACTTACTAAACAACTGATTTAATATTGACGCCTCTACATATATTTTACCTGCTCTTTATAATTACCCCACGCGAAACTTTCATTTTAGATCATTACAAGAATACAACTGTAGGGGCGATCTATTTAAGTTCTCAAATTTTCCCAAGGACCATTCATGATTGGAATGCCCTACCCAGTCATATAATAAATACTTCTTCTGAGTCATCACTCACTGCTAACCTACGCAGTTTCTGTAACTCCTGCGATTGACGGTATTTCATGTAAGTTTTTTTTTTGCTCTAATTTTTTTTGTTACTTTGTAAAGATGACATTGATTTCTTTTTCCTGTGTGCATAAAATAACTAGAAATGTATGCCTTTATACAAACATTATGTACCCCCTCCTACCACATCTCTCGAAGGAGATAGTAGTATCAATAAATGAAAATATGTCTTTCTTTATTCTTGACCGTTATTACTTGGGAAAGAAAAAATCAAACGGTAAATCCGTGTTTTTTTGTTTTTTTCAAGTCTTTTGAACTTATCAATTTCGCTCAAGTTTGAAGCGTTTCTAATCCCGTAATAATGAACCGCCCGCCTTCGTGGATATTTCAATGAAAGAGAAAGAAACTGAAGGTAGACCCGAAACCAACCGATATTAAAAGAGAAAAAAAAAAGGTGTGTGTTTGTTAATACAGCCGAGAGCTTAGTTTGCCTCAAAGGCGACCTGTCTCCCAGCTGTAGATGAGAAAATAAGCCAATGCACTACAACCGCTAGCCTGTGTTCTTTAAGGTGCATCACACAATAGTGATACTATAACCGCACGCCGATCGATGCTCATCCAGATCGAAACGGGTAGGGGTAAGGATAAAACCCAGGATCCTTGGGTTCTGCAGCGCGAGCTTTGGCTCCACGTGCTCCGAGCTGATGTGCGGTAGCCCACTCGGCCACCGATAGAATAATCACTGAATATTCATCGATAAGCCATTCAATAATTATATTTTTATCTACGATAAGTTTTATGTTTTTGATTATTTCTCAATCACTAACGAAACATAGGCATACCATCGTGTTTAACTTTTTCACGGTTCTTTCATAACTAGAACCGAACTTTTACAGAACCACCTTCTAAAGTTTGTGTTAACTATATCTGATTACTTAGGCTTTAAAACTTTAGCAATGTCTATATTTTAGAATTTTATTAACCAATAATAATTTCTGATTCTTAGAATATGTTGTTTTATTTTTCGTTTCATATACATTGTAACCCACTACCCTCTTCAACGCCCTCGTTTCCGTGAGGTTACTTAAAATAAGTGCAAATAAGTGTATTCCGTACGGCGTTCCCATATTTTCTGAGTGTGTAGTTATGTTTAGCTTATGGCTAATGCAAGTAAGGCTTTGATGCTCCAATAGCGTTCTCTGTTTAGGGTGATGCCACTTGCCGGTCGTTTTTCTAATATCCTCTCCCGCCACCATCTTGCTTCCCCAATATTTTCAACAAAATATAGGCAAGATTGGGTTCATGTTAGTCTCGAAACTCTCGAAACACTGTTCGGTTACTTCCGTTTCCGCAGTACAGGTGAATGTCGGGCGCTGCAGTGGGCCCGGTAGAAAACCCAGGTTTAAGAAGAGAGATAGAGAGTAAGAGATAAAGAGAGAGTGCAACTCCAATCAAGGACATATTTTGCAAAGTAATGGCGGTCCTCTCCTGGGTAGATTTGTCGCAAGTGCGAGTGCATTGCCTTGTTACTTGGTGAGGAGGAAAGTGTCCGGAGAAGCGGAGTCGCTTGCAGAGGATCAACGCCTGGTCGCCTCCTCAGAGCTCGTATATTCAAACGCGAAACATAAACCACGTGATCCCGAACTTCAAGTTGGAAATGCCTAGATCTAGGCGCCCTAGGCGCGGTCATGGGCCTAACGGTACTTCACGCTTTGTTTACTCTGCTGTTTTGTCTTTATATCCTGTATACTAAAAGTATAGGTTTGCTCCCAACGATATGCGAGTACTACTTATTCACGCAGTGATCTCAACTTTTACTTGTGACGCCGAAGTTTTCGGCCGGGTTTTGGCTATCTGCCCGGGAAGATCGATGCTCCCACGGAAGTAAGCGAATTCGCTATATATATTCTGCGTCGTGCTTTCTTCTTTCGTGTCTACAGGGCACGATGGAAAAGGTGAAGCCCCGTGTAATGCCCGCATAATAAGACTTGTTGCGGAAAGTGAAAACTCGGTGTGAATGTTACGTTAGCGGTGGTGAGAATGCAAAAGTCTGAGCACCTGGATTGAAAGCAACGTTACTACATTACCTCAGTTATGGAACTGCCACGGAAAAGCGTACCACCCCTTCCTTTTCCCTCCCTTCAGTCCGTGTTCCGTCGTTTGAAGCGTTATCTAGATTTTTGCTTAAAACCTGTGGGTTCTATAGAGTACGGTCAAGAGCCACTTAGACGCTGTTGTTCGAAAAGTGAACGTATTCCGTAGCAGACGCTATAGTTACCATAGCAGCTGTCCCCCCAGAATGGTGGCGCGGCGAACGACGGGATGCGAGACGTGGAAGGAAAGGCCGGGGGGGGGGGGGGGGGGTGCCGCTTGTGCAAGCAGCATCTATGGCCAGTTCTGTAACTGAGCTGATCTAGTAACGTTGAATTCAGAATCAGGCTGCGATATATGTGCTAAATAAGTGTAATTTTCACGATAGTATCTCTCAATCAAAGCTACAACTTCGATGGAAACCTTTACAACTAAACCGAAAGTCCATCCGTCTCAAGTTTATGCATAATCTTTGTTACGGTAGCATCGGGATAGATAAATATAAAGGTACCTATTGGTACCTCATTGTGTTTCGCTTCAGACTAGCAATAAGAAAAAAGATCCGAGAATTTTTCACACCTATTGGCGTTCTAAAATATTCATTTGCACTCCAATCAATTAGTGACCGACACGTGTTGCCCGAGAAGAGCTTCCTAACGTTCAATCTTTTTTACGAAATCATGTTATTGTAGTCTGATTGGACGGTTTGCTGTGCTTGCTGTTGATCGTATTCTCATATAATTGTAGTAAATATTGGTATGTCTCTACTCTATGATTTGTTAATTTTTGTTGGTTATGCCGTTATATGTTCGCTTTTGTATAATTGTTTCCGTTCCCCTACTATAATGCAAACAGGGCGATGTAGGTACCAAATAAATAAATAAAGATAAAGAGGGATTCTCTGTGAGCCGTCATCCACTATAGAACTAATCTTTTTTTTTTTCAATCTAAGAACTTGTAAAAATCGACTCCTGAAGCACTAATCTTAATTTAAAAAAAACTTTCACACAATAAAAAGTACAAAAAAGATATCTGGTTTCTTTTTTTCGTAAAAATATTTGTTTGCCTCAGAAATAAAGACTACGGGCGTCCATAAAGCCATCCCATGGCTTGACGACTATAATGGACGTCGGCTCGTATGGACAGTTTGTCTTTCTGTTAAATTTTTATCTTCGGGTATTCTCAAGGTGTCAAAATTTCAGATGTGATCACCACCTTCAGCGGCACGTACCCTCGAAGTTCCAGCTTTTTGTGATTCGTAGTTTATACATAAAGAACGAAAAACAGTGTTTAATTATTTCTTCCAGTTTAGTTCCTTGAAATTTTAATGGTAAATTTTACAAGCAGCTAAACTAAAGCTACCATCTTCAAACTTAAAATTATTTTCAGGCCTGTACTCACTTTCTATTGAAACGTTTGGTCTATTTGCCGATGTCGTTTGAACGAGTAGACGACAGTTTGAACGAGTTTGAAATTGCAGACGACAGTTTGTACAATCAGACGGCTGTTTGAACGTGAAGACGCATTGGACGCGGACAGCGGCGGGTGGCCCGGACAACTCTATGGTTTTCCCGCGTTGATGTTGGAACAAAACAATTAAATATGACGACCACAATTATCCGTGAATTCAACCCAAAGCATTTCCGGCGCACGCAGTCGTTGTCCGACGACGTCTTGTTTTTCATTTTCACGGACCTATCCCCGTTCTTGGACGAACCGAGCAGGCAGAAAACACATAAAAACTGATTTTCAGACTTTTACCAGTACTTTTGGTATAGTCCCACTCGCGGCCTTCTGACGAAAGGCCGGGTTACGTCTAGTTTCGTCCAAAACAACACAGGAATGTCCTTCCCGCATGGCGACTTCCACCCACACCTCCAGACTGGAAGTGCGCCCGAAGCGACATCACCGCGGCGTGACGTAACAGAGTTGAGTTGGAGTATACCGGTAGCGGGGATTATCGCCGTGAAACAACCTGACCGACAAAAGCATCGGACGTAATGGAGGCGAAGAAATTGACAACCTTGTCGGGAAGTGGTATTACGAAGAGTGGCACTACCCTGCAAAAAGACTCGTAATCTTTTGTTACTGTTTGCGAATGCCCTAGGTATTGTTGTGATAGCCCTTTGCGGAGGCCTCGTTCTCTCCTTTCACCCTTCAAGGGGGGGGGGGAGGGGGGCGGCAGTGTCATCCCGTTGACAGTCGCCGACCGGCCGTCTGAGTCGCTAACGAATGGCATCATCGCGCGGTGCCGCTTTGGCGACGCTATACACACCTGGGCAAGAGGTTAAGCCGGCATCTTCTCGCTGACAGAGTTCTCGAGTTAAGCCTCTTCCAGCGAGGGACGTTTAAGGGATCAGCCGAAATATCTCTAGTCTTCGGAATCCTCCTTTTCCTCAGTCCAGACTGGACGACTTCGGTGGCGGTCTAAGAGTGACAGGGCGCCACTGTTCAGGGGCGTGTGCGGGTGCGAGATGGGCGTGTGGGCCAGGGAAAAAAGACTTCAGCAGGGCTTTGAATCTGGGAGCGGACGCTTTGCTACCATTGGCCGCAAACATCACTGCAGAAACTCTTTACTTGGAAGGTGGGTCCTAGGCTCCCTAGTGGGGCCAAGTGACCCTTTAAAAGGAGCAACAAGTGGCTGCAAGATCGTAGCTCTCTGACGATGTAAATCTGTGGCTATGTATTAAACAGAGTTTATCGTGAGACGCCCTCCTGTCACCTGATGTTCCTGCCTGGAGTTCGTCCTTCGGTTCTTGTCTTGGCCTGGCCTCGGTTCATCCTGCCCAGAAAACTCCCTGATCCCAACAGTATATTGATAGTCCTCACACTTTTTTTAGGGAGGGGGGTGGGGTTGCCAGAAAGAAACGCACCTATTCCTTTTTTTTTTAGCGTGATAGCGTTAAGGGGCTCGTCTCGCAGAAAAGCCGGCGTCAGTGGCGTGACGGAGAAATCCTGATTAGTTGATTGGTTCAGGACGTCACAGCCACATGACCTCGCACGGGAATTTCAAACAACCCACAACGCTCACGTAAAATGTGACGTCACGCGTGGAATGAAAATGATTAAAACATGACATGAAATACGAATTAAAGGTAGCCGCATGTCTCAAATCATTTCACATTATAAAGTAATTTATTTGCCTTAGAGAAAAATTTCGAAGAATTTTGGGCGGGATTAAAACCGACGACCCTTCGGTTGCGAGCCAGACACGGTACTGGCTAGGCCACGCAAGGCACGCTTGCACGGCGAATGAGAAGGCGATGCGAACGGGGCCCGATTACGCTATCATGTTCCTTTCTTTCAAACTCCTCCAAGTTTTTTTTCTTTTTTTGCGAGGTTATTGTTTACACGTGTGCTTCTTTTGTGTATTGTATCGATTCCTGCTGACCGACCACGGGCGAACGAATCCAGTGTTCCCTCGACGAAGCGGCGTAGTCTTCTGGAGTCGCCCGTGTGGAAATCCCCTCGGGGCCTTCGGTGCATCTCGAGAAGCACACACTTCT
Source organism: Ixodes ricinus (assembly GCA_037355805.1). NCBI lineage: Eukaryota > Metazoa > Arthropoda > Arachnida > Ixodida > Ixodidae > Ixodes > Ixodes ricinus. The sequence goes on along the minus strand of JAZHYW010007261.1, from coordinate 11,112 downwards.
ACCTCGCCTCGGATGATAAACACGCGGACGCCACAATCCTTGGCGGCTTCGTAACGAAGCATTCGGCGCCGTGGACGGAACGTATTTTATCGACGGCTTAAATACCAATGGTTCAAGAACTTTAGGTGGCAATAGCCTGTTAAGGCGTCGCACTTTAATGAGGCAAGTTTTCTCTCAAAAGTTCAATTTACCGAATAAATCTTTATTTGAGTGAGACCATTACTCCATCTTTGTGGCACTACTACCTTTTTGTGCTGTATGCCAAATGAATTCCAAATAGCATTCGATTTGTCATCAACTGAACTCGGCTATGATAGCGAGCGCTAAAGAATTCCATATAGACTTGCGCAAGCTTACAAGCAGCCTCCCTTATCGGGAAAAGAAAAAAAAAAGGCCGTGGATGCTTACTGAAGGCTTCTCTGGCAGTCCAGATTTTATAACGACAATAATGCTTCAAATGACACACTGGTGTGTATATGATCGTAACTTACATTGCTGAGGTACCCCGTATCCTAGATTAAGGCGTCTTTGAAATAAGTGGTTGAGACAAAATAAAAAAATTACCAAAGCCATTTCAGAATGTAGGTTTAACCAGTTTGTCAAAAAAAGAAAAGTTTATCATAAGACAAAAATTTTAAACGAGAATCTGAGTTAACGCTTCCCACAGTTTTGGAATCAAATTTCGGTTAGATCAGCAGTCGATGATCGTACATTGAACTGAAATGAACGCTTTTTTACTAAAATAATGTGCTCTTGTATTAGCGGTCTTTTTACGTGTGTACATAGGGACACACTCTTATGGCGCGTTTACACTGGAAGCGGATCCGCAAACGCGAAGCGGATCCGCGCGTTCTTAACCGCAAAGCGGCTCGGATCGAGCGGTTAGAGCGCGTTTTCGCCAACCACTTCGGGACCGATTTGCCCCAACCGCTTTCGCGAACCGCCAAACGGCAACCAATCGCAACGCGACGGTGACGTGACGTCGGTGGCTTTCGAAACAAGGTGGCATCTGTCGCTGGTGAGGCGTCCAAGGCGCTGTGTACAATGGATGCCATGGAGTTTTCCTGCGCGCAGAAAACCAGCTGCTGATTTCGCGCATCCATAGCAAGCTGGCCCTTTGGGACCGATCGAGACGGTTATAGTCCTAGCGTTACAGCAGACACATCAACGGAGAAACGTGATGCTCACGTCCGTCACTTGAATCCGCCGCGAAAAGAATTGACTCGTAATCTTAACGGACTTCGCACCGGTGATTTGGTTCGGGTAAGAGTTTGTTTATATATATCGGGTGCCACAGCCCGTCGCTCGCTGCCCTGTTATTCCTTGCCTGTAGAGCGTCGAAACCCTCCCCTGATCGACCGAACTGTCAGCTTTTCTACCTACTAAGACAGTCGCGTGAACTATTGAAAGCTTTGGACACCGTGCATGACCGCCACGAAAGCCGATAGAGACGTCGTGAGCCTGATTGCGTAGCCAACGCACTACAACGGAGCTGGCAGGGTATCTGCGCTAGCTCGATCTGTAACGTTAACTACTACTAAGAGAAACAAAGGGAGCATACTAAAGAAATAAAGTGTACGTAAAAGACGATGCAGAGTTAACCCATATGGCGTTTATTTGAGCTTAATGTCGAACAAACAGTAGACTTGATCGACGTGCGAGTGACGAGAGGAGAGTCCGCCACCAACAAAGCCACGACCGGCTATAGCCTATACTTCGTTTCACCTTATGTGCGAGCGAAAGCAAAGGTGGAAGCGCGAGCACGAAAGCTCCGTGCGTTCAGGCTTTGCTTGAGCGCGCGAGCTGGGGAGAAACGCAAAAAGCACTGGTCTCGCGCTTCTAGCTTTGGCTTCGCTCGCAGATAAAGTGAAACGAAGTATAGCACCGAATGCATTTTCCCGAGCCACGGTCCACCCCACCGCTCACAACTTCGAAAATGATAAGAGCGAACAATGAGAGGGGAGAACCGGCCCTCTAACCCGAAAACAAGGTAAGCTATTTATGCGGGAAGGGTCCACTTCGAAGAAAAGGTCGGTGGCATCCTCTTCTGAGTCAACAAGACGCGCCTAGCTGGGATTTGCTTGTGGGCGAGGTCGAGGGAATCGCAGGAACGTTTTGAGATTACATGTCTCTTCTTTCGCTCCCTGAACTCGTGATGCGTGCAAACAAACATTCAGAAGAAAATCTACAGACTGCCAAAATAGCAAAATTTTGGTTTTGGTTTGTGGATTAAAGTGGATTTTGGATGGTAAAAAGGGTTGCCAAACGCAACTCTCAAGAGATCACGCGTGATCACCGAGAAACCGCCAACGGCCTCTCGGTGTGTCTGAACGGGGTGGCTCGCGAACCGCATCCGCAACCGCTTTGCAAACGCGGCTCAACCGCCAGTGTGAATGCGCCTTTAGAGCGAACAAGCGATCGCTGGTTTCTTGTATTTTTTTAGAATTAAAAGGCCACCAAATTTACTGTTGTAGTGGAAAGTGTTTAAATGGGGCATTAACATAAGCGTTAAGGTTTGGTGCAGGCATCAGCCCAAGTAGAATTAAAGAAGGCGTCAATGTCGTGTTCGCGCTAACAGTGCCGCGCAGTGTTTATATCATATGTGCAGTTTTTAATGCTTTGTTATCGCATTCGCATCTTCTTACTTTTTCTTTTTCAGAATGTCGTTTGGCCACAAGTTCATTGTAATTAACTAATCAGAGAAATACTCATGAATTTTTATGAACTTCACAACCTACTCCTTGTGAAGTTCATAAAAATTCGTCATGACGCCCTCAACAATAAAACCGTGTATTTGGAAAGAGGGAATTACCAAGACCGTCGCTAGATTGTCTTCACCATTGTACCGATATTCATATTATTGACAACTCACTTCGGGCGGGATGGGCGAGTTCCTCGGAAAAAGAGTCAACGTGGGAACGCGAACTGGTCTACAGGTGTGGTTGATTTGTAGTTTATTGGTGATTGGCTCTTCGGCGATCTTATCGGTTAATGCAGAGATCTTATTGGCTTCGGAGTTATAATGAAATGCTTGGGACTCGCCACGCCCTGCACTTCTGAAGTTGTCAGTGACCATATACAGTACAGCAGCATGGTATTGAAACAAACCCGGAGACACGACGTGCATAGACAACCCCTCTCTATGTGTTCACCGTGTTGTGTCTGTGTCTTTGTTTTCAAAATGCTCGGTGATTCTATGTGAACCCTCTGATAAAATTTATAGCCATACACTTTATCCAAGGCAGTAAATCAAACTTCACGCAAAATTCTATTTACTCACTCTGTTTGATTGCTGGGAAATATAACGTGTTATGGGATATTTTCAAGCACTTGTTTACCACGTTCTCTTTTCACACTTTAATTTCCTGGCTGTCTGAAGACCACTTTCATTTTTAAACTGTCTTTACCATTTGTTCACCACTTTTATTTTTTGGCCGTTTGAAGAGGTGGTTACCCTAATACGTTATTTGTCTTATTTCTTTTTTAAATATGAAATTTGAATATCGGTCTAAATTACTGTGAAACGACCTCGGTGAAACGACCACTGCAATCACCTTAAAGGGGCCCTGCAAGGGCTTTTTTTACTAGTTTTTAATTTATACCGAACCTGAGCGCACTGGACGTAGTTACTTAATGAAACTTTCCTTTTCTCGAATTTCGCTTTAGTTTAAAAGTTATCGGCAAATTAAGATTACAAATACAAGCAAAAAATAACCTCCTTCATGACGTCCTTGGTTGCTTGAGTGGCCGTGAACTAGAGGAGGGGTAATGAGCTCAGCGAGCGGTCGCGGCTGCCGCACTCCGTGCCGACGGCTCCAGAGGGCGCCACAAGAGCATGTTCTGGATAGGCTGTATGAAGCGGGCAGCCAGGGCGGCTCACATTGCATTTGCTCCGCGATTAAACACTAATTCGGCATGACACTTCATTAGCCACAAACAACAGCAAACACGGGGTAAAGATCAGTTCAGAACGGGAGCCACTTCGCGCTGCCATACCGCCAAACGGTGAAACCGCATGACAAACCAGCTCGCGAAGGCCTTCGGAACACTCGGAACCGGTCGGATCCTCGACCTCAACGCCGCCACGTACATCCGTGACCTTTCTACGTTCGCCGGTGATCGGCTCCTGATCCCACTACACCTTTCTAGTATGCGCCGCCTTTTCCACTGCTTGGTGGCGGGTATGTCGATGGGTCATTTCTTGTTTCCGTACTTTCTAAACGGCATTTGTTTCTTTTCTGATCTAAAATACTGAACAAAAACTACTTTTATAAATAAATGAAACGGTTCGCGTCACTTATATTTTGTATTTCAACTAAAAAGGAGCTTTTAGCGGCTCTGACCAGTAGTAGTAAGCCCAGGACCAAACACGTCACATATCGCGCGCTTTCGATACCGCGGGTCGCCCTCGCAGGTGGAGGAGGTTTCCGCGTCGTTCGGTTAAAATATGATTCACTGATATTTAATTACTCTCTCCGCGCCCGCTGGCTTGCCCGAACCCCAAGAGACGTGGAAACCGCAAAAAAAGTATACGCTTAAATATGATTGCAGGGCCCCTATAAGGAAAATTAGAATTTATACGCGTGCGGCTGTGGAACTTCCTCAAAATCAATATCAAAACATAATAATGAAATAATTATGTTGCTTGAACTTTAAAATTAGGACGGCATCCTCCTAATAAAAAGCAGAAACGAAAAGCTTAAGGACACAAATTTCTCGAGTGTTTTGGAAATGATTGAATACGTGTGATTAAACTGAAAGAAAAGCGTCCTCATTGAGTGTCTTAAGGGGAACTAGGCCCGCGGACGTGATTAGTAAACACATGCGAATAGCAGCTGCCACGACTGAGGCGAAATCACACATGGGAAAACAAAATTCCTACATCCATTCGTGAGGAAATTTCCGTTGATGAAAGCTTTTATTTATTGCCTTTTTTTCTTGTACTGCAGCGCATCGCTAGGAATTTTTAATCCCCTCTGATTGGGTATACAGAGCGTTTGTTTTCAATAAATAAATTCTCCATTCTGCACAAGAAAGCGACTGTTGCATGAATACCGTCTTTTGAAGTACCCGTGTTTACCGGGCACGTCGAACATTAAATGAAAGATTCACATTTGAATCGGTTCGTAAATGAAATATGTATTTTCAAACCAATTGTGAATTACCGTCTCCTCATCTAATGTTTTTGGGCTCTACGAAAGTGCAGTGAAGATAAATATCTATGCAATGGTCACACAGGTTAAACAAACATGTATCGGTTAAAAAAAAAAGTTTTCCACCAAAACCTTACTTCTTACCTATATGCTTTTAAAAACAAGGTACTTACGTAGGGTCACTGTGCACATTATTGGGAATTTGGAAATAAATTAGAAACATATTCGTTTTTACCATTTTTTCATTTCTTATAATCCTTCATTAAGAGCTAGATAAAAGTGGGATTGGCATATGATAGAGTTATGGTACAACCCTAATGCGTCAGTCACACTACTTATACATCATACAAAAGACAGTCTGCATGCATACACGTAACGACTCCTTTTTTTCTCTTTTCTTTAACGCGAGAGCGTTAAGGAGCTTGTGTCTCGAAAATTCCGGCCTTGGTCGCGTGATGGGAAAATCTTGATTGGTTGGTAGGGTCATGACGTCACAGCCACATGACCTCGCACAGAAATTTCAAACAACCCACAACGCTCTCGTGAAACGTGACATCACGCGTGGTATGAACGTGATTAAATCATGACATGTAATACGAATTAAAGGTTGCTGCATGTCTCAAATGATATCAGTTCATAAGGTAATTCATTTGCGTTAATTAAATATTTGAAAATTTTTAGGCGTAATTCAAACCGACGATTTTTCGGTTGCGAGCCAGACACGTTATTGGCTAGGCCATATAAGGCAAGCTTGCACGGCGAAAGAGAAAGCCAAGCGAACGGGGCCCGATATTGCTTTCGCGTTCCACTCTTTTAAGCTTAAGCATCATCCAACATTTTTGTTTTTGTTTGCAAGGTGATTGCCAGCATGGGTGATTCTCGTATGTATTATCGCATAGAGTCCTGCTGACCACCCACGGACCAACGAATCCAGTGTTCCCTCGACGAAGTGGCGCAGGCGTTCTTAGTCGCCCGTGTGGAAATCCCCTCGGACGCCAGAAACCTCGGCGGCTTCGTAACGAAGCTTTCGGCGCCGTGGCCGAAGCGTATTCTATCGACGGAATTGTTGCTCGCTCCCTGTGTTGTCCGAAAAACCTGTCACATCACGGCAACAGCAGCACAACGTGGACGACAACGAAAACGTTGCCTCGATATGACAGCTTTCGGCAACAAAAACAGCGGCAGCTTGTGTTGAACAACGTGTGTTGCCCTGATCGCTGGCTGAGTGAATTTCTTGCCGGCAACACGACAACACACATAGCTTCGATGGCAGAGCTAGTTCCGTATCAATAACGTCCTACTCAAATAAAGGTTGAGAAAACGTAATTTAACATCAATTAAGGCTGGTATGCAGCTAAAATATTTTGATTAATGTTTTTAATGCGTAATTACAGAAATCGATTGTCGAAATGGTCACAGCTACGGTCGTGAACGTTCAAACTGGTGTTTAAATTAGAACTGCCGAGAGACCACCTCACGTTACTGCAAGTGAAATAAAATGGCCCGCCTACTCACTCGCTGATAAAATATAATAACGAATAATCCAGGAAAGCAAAGATTAAAAAATCGAAGCAATAAAACGACCACACTGATAATGATTGCTCATGCTTGGAACAATAGTCGGTGACAGGTCAAGAAGGAAGTGGAAGCTCCTCCCAACTCTTTCCACTTTAGTAGAGCGAACGCGGAAGAGGAGGCGACATCCTCTCCAGTGTTCGCTCTACCAAAGTGGAAAGAGGTGGGAGGACCTTCCACTTCGTTCTTCACCTGTCACCGACCATAGGAAAGAGCCGCTACCAGACACCTGATTTATTTCAAAAATACCTAGGACGTTTTGGAGAATGAAGCGATCACAAAGCAGGCGGTAGACAAATGGACAGATTTGCAAAATATTTATTCCATTGATTGTTATGAAGGCCGATCGCGTCGGTTTCGCACGTTATTAAGCACTCTCACTTCAGCTCAACAGCACGCTCCAAAAGACGCTTTGGGGTAAGGCCGGTGGTAACTCAATTTTACAGTAGAAATAGAAATTGCATGAAAGAAGGTACCGGACAGAAAGACTTCATACCGGGGGCCGTAAACCCCAAACATATATCAGCGATCTCACTTTCCTCAATTAGGGCTATCCCCTTTGTCAGCGAATGAAGAACATTTTGATAAAATAAAGGAACGAAAATACTCCCCGTGCCAAGTTTTCTAATCACAGTCACTGGTTGATGCCGTCCCGTGGTCATTTCCGGCCCTTGGAACGCGCTAGCACTTTGTAGAGTCACATTTTTAGCGATTCCGCGCCGCACACGAACGAAGGTCAACAACCGAGATGGCGGAGTGTTCCCCGTGTTGTCACCGCCGTTAGTGCGGTGTGACAGGGTGGTCGGACAACAAATCAATCAACACGGTTGCCGGGCGGCAGCAACAGGTTGCCAGACTGTTGTTTTTGCCGTGATGTGACAGGGTTACCGGCAACACGATCTCGTGTTGCCGGATAGAGTTGTCCAACTGCCTCAGTGTGACAGGGCCTTTACAACTCCTGGTGAAATGCGGATGCCGAATAACGTTACCTCCGACGATGTTAGTGTATTCGCAAAAATTGCTTTCTGCTCAAAGTTAGAAGCCGAAAAAAAAAGACTTTTTAATGTAGATATGCAGTTGTTGGCAGGACAACTTTGTTAGTTTCAAGGGAAACTGCGGTACATTTTCTCGATTTAAAGTTTACGACTGTTTTTAGCACAGGAAGTGTTCCTGATTACGAGGTATAATTTGTTTTCGATAGCTTGTGTAGTCTTGTGATATCTTATCTCAAAACATTTTTTCGGGGGTCTACGTCGAAACTTAAACTACCGGCTCGACAAGATGGCAACCTTGGAGATCAGCCGCATAGACATCGTGTGATGCGAAGTTCGTACCGCGGTACCGCAAACCGTACAACTGTCCTAGCCGCAAGAGCAGTTCCGAAAAGTCAGGTAAGATGCTACGGTCGTGTTACTGCATTGAAACAATAAATTAGACTGGGACAAATAAAAAAAGATCGCCCACGTACTTTCCCTCCTTGCAAATGTTTTACTGATTTGCTATGTAGATTTTAGGAAAAGAGCGTTATTTATGAAGAACCGCTTTTTCTAAAAATATCTTAGAAAAACTCTAAAAGGGATCTTTACAGTAATCTGATTCATCGAAAAAAGGGCTGATAAAACTTCTCAAAGGTTCAATTGATAAAGCACGGTTTCCTAAAAAAAAAGCACCTAAAAGAACTCTTTAACGGTTGTTCATAGAGCACTGCATTATCAAAAAAAAGAGCTCGAAAAACCTTTTCAGGTGTTTTTCACAAAGCACTTCCGCATCAAAATAGGAGCTTAGAAGGACCCATTATAGGTTTTTCACGACGAACCATTTTAGGGAGTGCTTCAAATAACTTTTAGGGTGGAAAATATGAACAAGCCGAAGAACCCTTATGAGTTCTTCTACAACCAGGTTTTTTTTAGAGTAAAAAAAAACTTGGTCGTAAAAGACCAGGTTTTGGGTGGATGTAAAATAGCTTCCTTTAATAATAGCTTCCTTTGTCTCCACGGCACTCGTCGAAGGCGTTTGAATGCGAACGCCGGCCGCCTGCGTTCCGCGTTGAAACACGTTCGACAAGTGCAGTGTAGAGGAAGGCAGCTAGCTTTGATTCTACCAGAATTGATTCCAACGAGAACTCGCGGCGATCTGGCGTCCCTGCGTGCTCTCGCCCTGTCCTCTCCCTGCGTTTCCGCCCGCATAGCGTTGGTCAAATGCGTAGAACTTAACTTGAATAATTAGTAAAGTTGTGTCTTTGTAATTAAGTAAAATAAGGTAAGCAAAATTCGTAAGGTCAAGTTGGTTCTTATTTTATAAAATAGATATAATTGCTTAAAAGCCTGTTTGAATAAACAGTCAAAGAAAAATCGGACCTCTGAGAATTGTTACGTGCATTTAGCATTTTTTAAGTATAAAATTAAAGAAAAGACGATGTGGGTCTGAGTGGTGACTCTTCCTTTGCTACTGTTTAATGTTTTGTCTAAGCAGGTGCCTTAATAAGTCATAGTTCAGCATAACAACGTGTTTGTATTAGCATAAAAGAAGAATCGATGTTTTATTTGCTAAGGGCCGCTGCCCAGGGTGACATGTGTCTTTCGTTCTACCCAGACGTTGCGCCCGTTACTCAAAAAATGTAATGGATTACAATTACAAATTGCCGAGCCTCAAATGTAATAGATTACCATTACAAATTACTTTCGCTGAAAAGTAACGGATTACTTTACTCGTTACTTTGCAAACAACTGTTCACTTGACTTTTCCCGTACACCTATCAAGAAAACACTAGAAAAAAATTTCGATGTTTTCAAGAATGTTCTGTAACACTACTTTCCATTTCCCATACACCGTCATTATGGTAGTCCTTGTAGAAATAAAATACTTTTTAAGAGAAAGAATGTAGGTGCACTCCGTTCATCTGTAAGCTGACAAGGCAACGAAAGCTGCAGACCACACCCGCCACCCCGCTAGCTTACGGCGACCCTAGAATTCTGCAGACAAAGCTAGCGGCGCGCATGCTCAGTAGCAGCGTCTACCTAGGCTACGAGATTCGGAGATAAGGAACCAACCTAGGAAAGCTCCTTTTGAAACTGGCCTTTCGAGCGTGAGCGCAACCACTGAAAGCGGCGGTCTCGTGCCTGTAGCTTCGTGCAGGTGGCGAGAGACGTCAAAGAAGTTGGAAAGGGTGAAACGGTGTAAAAGTCAAAAATAAATAAATACGAGGAGATTTCTCCTGCCCAGTAAAAAAAGTTGGGGCTCCAATCCACGCTGCGAAGGTGGTTGGTCAGCGAAGCTGTGGTGTCACCTGCAACGATTGCCTACTGCACTATACGAAATGCCGCCGCCGGTCGCAGCACGCCGCCGCTGGTCGTATTGCCGTTTCTTTTCCCTTTGCCGCTCGTATTATTCACTCTGCTCCTCGGGAGTCCTAACTATGCGTGGCCTATTCATCGCGGTGCTGCAGCAACAATGAAATCAGTTGCTATACTCCGTTTCATCTTACGTTTAAGCGCAGCGGATGTTACGAGCCATCGGAGCCAATCGGAGGCCGTGTGAGTGTCACGTGACCTTAAAGAGGGGGCCCAGCGACGCGCGGAAAGCGTATCACGGGCCACGTCCACAGAACGGGATTGGCTAAGATAGCTCATAGCGTCCGCTGCGTCCGGACGCAAGATGAAAGTGGGTATAGACCTTTGCAAAAATAGCTCTCTGGCCACTGCCATTTTGCGACTCGAGCGACCCCTATCAGCCAAACATTTCTGCCACCCGCCTGAGCTGTGGAAACCCGGTCAGCGAGACTCCCCACCTGCATTGTGCATTCGGAGTTCACCGGCTTTTCTTGAAATTTTTAGTTTATTTGCCTGTTCAGGATGCTTGCGTGTTTTGTGTTATCTTCCACCGTGAGAACCATGGGAATACCAGGGCTCGTAGCCTGCTCGACCTCCGCAGGAAACGGCCGAAGAAAGCGAACGTCAAGCAGCCCGCGACGTGGGCCGTTCGACGTTCTTCGAGGATTATTTCCGTTGAGATAATCTCCGAAAAACTTTCCCTGCTATGTTCCCGGTCTTGGCGAAAAGTAGCTGAGAGGGTCCGGGGTATGGGGACTGAATAGACACGTTCGTTCATTTGCTATACACCTTTCCAAGAAACACTCGACCCCAGGGGCAGCAAACCGTTTTCGAGCCCGGTCACTGGGTTTGAGGCTAGACTCTCACCGGCGTCCCTGCTAACCCTAACCGAGTGGAGCTGTGATTTCGAAAGGCGCAGCCTCCGTAGGCACTGTTTCAAACACTGCTGGCGGATAAATTCTCGTCTTTTCCCGCTGTATATTGTGTTTCATGGCGCACGTATTTTCCCGGGTCACCGAGAAAGCATTGTACCACATTTGAAAGAAGAAAAAAAA